>VXAB01005874.1:0-46268 GCA_013399175.1 Odontophorus gujanensis | reverse complement strand
TATTTATATGTGGATTGCAGTTAGTGACACATACACCAGCATGGTAAGGGTCTTGTGGCCATACTCATTTACAATTACAGTTGATTAAGATTCAGTAGCATTTGAAATGCATTTTATTCTATATCTCAAAAGTCTTCTCCAAATAACTGACATTATTACTTCAAAATATACTAGTGGAGTAATTTACAATTCATGCAGAGATAGTTCTGACTTTCCTTCCAGTAATATTCTCCCTAATGGGTATGTCTACATGTCCTATGCAAATAGTGTTGTATACAACTTGTGCCTATGGAATACTGAGATATGGAAGCAGTTCCTCAGCTCTCCATCTTCTTCTCTGCCTTGAGAATTTTTATTCACAGCCCCAGCCCAAGAGAGAGGAAAAAATGTCTTTGTTCACTGCATTGTTCATGGAAAAATCTCTGAAGTAAAGCAATTAATCTGAAATAAAATTATTTTTATTATTAGCACTCTCACAGACAAGTTATAACCATAGCACAGCTTTAATGGAAAGATTATTCAGCTATGCCATAAATTTTCAGAAACAGACAGCACTATAAATGGAAAGCCAAGTTACAAAAACAGTGAAGAGTTATCCTTGCAATCCCTTTGTGTTGGTCTAGCATCTGTCCTTAGTGTATCAGCCAGCAGAGACCTCTAGAGGCTGCTCATGGCTTCAACCTCCTGCGCATTGGCATCCGTCACATAAGAGATGCATCTAAGTACTCCACCATCTGTGGGACAGCCATTTGTTCCCATGGTGTGTACATGAAAGCCCCACAGCTTTCCCATTTCTGGACCATATGCCGTTCTCATTTATATCCCATGGATTTGGAACTGAGGCATAATGTAAATGGGAAAGGCTAGTTATCAGGATCTGCTGTGTAATTTATGCAAAACCAGGGCACTGTCATTCTGCAAATCATATGGTGCACATTTCAGGAATTCATAATTTACATTAAGATGAGGGTGTCCTAAATACAATTGGGAATGTACTGAGGCAGACATCTGAATCACAGAATTCATACTCAGTTTTCTATTACTTCCTCATCTACAGACTCAGTGATATTCTGATTCTAGCATTTAGTTCAGATTCTAGCAGACATAAAGATGAAATATGCATCTGCCTAGGTTTCCAAATGTCTTCTATATTTAGCAGTATCTGCAGTTTTCAGTCAATCACTCTTTATTTAAGAAAAAAAAAAAAAAACTTATTTTCCTCAAAATTCTTTGAAGAATCTTCCATATGTGTTTTAGAAAGGCACTTACGATCAATTTAATCTATGAATAGTTTGGTCTCCTGTGGATAGTAAGCACTATTTTCTGTCTCTAGTGAACTGAAATGTTAAGCTGTATCTACCATGGATGCAAATTCTCTAATCTGTGTTTCAAGTCAGGTGATGAGGATATATATATATATATATATATTTGTGTGTGTGTGTGTGTGTGTGTGTTAATAATATTTTAAGGTTCTGTTCTGCAGATAAACTAATAAAATTGCTTCCTTCAGTACAGAGTCACAATTTCCTGGTGCATGTCAAGCTATGTTTGATTCCAAATACTTAGAAACGTTGTGAGCCTTTTCTTGATGCTAAACTGTTGAGGCCACAGCAATACAGTGTTCTGGGCGAACTACACTTCAACCGAGTTAATCTCTCCTACAGTTGTGGAAACTAATCTTAGTTAGTTTGGCACCTGGTGCTGTCTAGAAAAAGGAGTGGAGTAGGCTCCAACAGGGAAGCCTCCTCATTGCGTTTTCTGTATTTTTGCTTCTTTCAGATGGTACATTTTTCTCAGTTAACCTGACCAAAGACCAGGTATATAATTACCCAAGTAATTATATATTGGGATGATACATAGTAATTATTGTTGGATGGGAGTTAAGTGCTTAAATGCTCTGTGGATTTGGTCTTCAGTGCATTCCTCTTGGCACTATGAAGCTACTGCCTCTGTTGTAAGCCACTGTACCATTGAGACAAATCAGAGAAAAACTGCTGATGCCACAACCAGATTTCTTTGTGTCTGTCGCTATGAAGAGATTTACTAGGACAGGCTGCTCTCTACGTTCCATCTGTGAGTACTACCCTTCAGTCAAAAGGACTACCACTTTTCAAAAGGAGCAAAACCAAGCCAAACCAAACCAAAGAGTGAAGAGCTGGTACCTTCCCTGTACTACTCTGTTCATCTTTCCTTTATTTTTTGCTTGGTTAAGGAAACATATGGCTGTCCACTCCAATCTGAGCTTAGCAGTGTTGCATATTTCATCACTCTGCATCGTTACCTCAATGTAGAAATTGGAGTCCAACAGCATGTTGTTATCTCATGACAGTGCAGAATTTAGTGTGTAAAGGCACAAATGGTGCTTCCTAAGTTTCTGGAAATATGTAAATAGAATGAAGGATGGTGTAGGCAAGTTTCGTTTGTTGTTAAGTGATGCCACCATCTGGTGAGCTATCATTTTTTCACAGCAGATTGTCATGAGATTCTCCACTAACTAAGCAGTCACTTCAGTGACTGTCTGGAGCTCAGCTCACCCCTTCCCCTGTAGAATCAGGACAGATGTTGTAGAGTCTGCAGAGGTGTCTGAAGAAAAACAGACACTTCAGAGGCCAGCAGAGGAGATGCATGCCAGTTAGACTCTGTCTAGAAGTGTTCTGTGTTTCTTTTATCTTTTCCTTAATGGGGTGAATTTTGTGACTAGTGAAGAGGTCAAGCCACATAAGAGTTACTAATGTCCTGAAAGTTGTTGCACATGAAACAGTATGAAGATCTTACTTATATGGAAAAGGGAACACAAAGGGAATGCTCAGTCAAATATTAGCCTGAAGGATTATGCAGCCTGGCAATTCAAGATTCATTTTCTGAAGTCCTAGTAAAATACAGTGGTACTTAATGAAATACAACTCTCTCTCCCAGAAAGTTGTACTTACTGTTATGTTGTGTGAAATTAATCTTCTTTTTGTGGTTACACCTCCTTAGGTCTCCCTCTAAGAAGAGTTTGGAAACAGGTTTTTCCTCATATTTTATTAAAATGTCAGTGACTACTTTTAAACAATTTGATCTTCAGAGAGGAACAAGTAGAAAAATTGTCTGTTTTTTTTTTTTGGTTGGTTGTTTTTTTTACATACCAGCCCAGTTTCACATAGTAGCTGTTGCTGTGTGATAGGTCAACAAACGAGAGAAATGGTACAAAGCCTTTCCAGTGATACCCATCACAGCCAATTTGCTTCTTCGGTTTTGCTTATTTTATGAGGCTAGCTCTTTCCTTAATACCAAATACCTGTTCTTCTCCATTTTATATTCTAATCACATTTCCCAGGCTGTATGTTATACATGATCTCCTAAATGCCTGATTTCAACTCTCGTCTTCTTTGTTCACTTACTTGGTCAGAGAACTCCATGTCACTTGGACATATTTATTCCAAGCTCCATAATCATCCACCTGTACTGTGTGTTATGAACTTCTTATATCCAAATGCCAGGCAAAGATCGACAATGTGGGACAGATCACTGACTTTCATGAGAACTGTTAAGATTGAAAATGATAAAGTCTGTTCTCTTTGAAGAATGTTAGTCAAGAACAGACCTTCTGCTGATTACAGTGGCCTTTTTGGAGTAAAACGAAATGTTCAGAGTAAAATGAACCTCATTCATTAAATGTTCCATGAGTTCATGTGAAAGATAGCAGAAATAAGTACAAGGAGGCAAGACCTTGTGCTTCAATGAAATTCTTTAGTATCCATGTGATCCAATCCATATTCCACCTTAGGAATTCTCATATGAGTTTCTAAATCCTAAGGAAGTAATTTGCCCATAATGGCTTACACTCGATAACTACATATGATGAGTTTCTTAAAATGATGTTACTTAATAGTCACCTTTTCTTCTATTTGCTTTTGTTTTGTACATTTCAGTTGCTGATTTCAACCGTTTTCATCCTGAATGATGGTTGTGAACTTTATTTCTTGGAATGAGTTTTGTGGCTCTCTGTCAATGGTTAATGACATAACTAACACCTAAATCATCATGAACTATCTCACCTTATGCTCTGCTTTAGACATTAGGACTATCAACAGCTATTGGAGGAAATAATAAAGAATCACAGTCTTGGTATATGAAAATGTAAAATAAGGAAGAATGTTATCATCAGCTATTTTACTTTTTAATGTGATTATAATTGATAATGTGATTATATAATACTTACCTGTTCAGTATATCAGATTCTGGCAATGTAACCATCTATACACTTTCTTTGTTGTTGTTATTTCTGCTGGTGTTGTTTTGTTTTTGTTTTGAGTGTGTGTGTGGAAAAAAATAAAGTGAGAGAGGTACATAGAAGTATAACAGGAATGTGAAGTATGTGCGGGTGTCAAACTAAAGCAAATTCTTTCTGATTAGCTTAGAGCTCATCATTAACATGAATTCCTCCCTGAGATTAAATAAATAAATTAAATAAATAAATAAATAAATAGATAAAAAGGGCTTATCCAGGCCTCCTGTAGCATTTGTTGTTTTACCTCCAGTTTGTAAAAAACTGCTATTCTCATATGACAAAGTATCACGTGAGTAGATAGATGTCAGAAACAGTTCCAACCCAGAGACAGAAGGCAGGCACTTGTACTTTCAGTCTCATATCTTGTGGATCCATTTGTCACCTATCTGAGTGGAGATGAAAAGTCAAAGGAAGTATATTTGCAGGACTTGAAGGAATAGAGCGAGAGACCAGGCACTGCCGTACTTCAAATCTAAGTGCTCTTTTCAACAGCTGTTTCAAAATGTCACAAGGCAAACAGTCACCTTAATGAAGTAGAAGTGCCTCAGCAGGGCAGTTACAAGCACATAAATCCAAAAAGCCACATCTGCATGAGAAGTCTGTTATAATGCTGCTTGATTAATATTCACCACGGGGAGAAAGAATGACACCACATGAAAACAAGATCCTGTGCTGCCTTCTTGGCTTTCTTGTCCTCACCCTAGTCAGTAGGCTGAGACCTGACCCTGGGCTGGGTGCTGCCTGGCGATGCCCATGCACACACCATGTTCTCCTGTATCCTTTGCTGCCCCTCTATTCTATTCCTTCCATGGAAGAAAAGTACAGTCAATGCCTGGAAGCCAGCTTAACCACAGCTTCCACTCATTTGTAATTACGCCTGTGTCTCTGTGGAATGTGGTGAGAATAACAGTGCCAATTGTGATAAGCCAATGTAATGGAAATGAATGTAAGCTGCAAGATGGCACTATGTAAAATAATATCTGTCTGTTTCACATCCGGAATTGATTTGTCTAGATATCTCTTGAAGATTTCATACAAACATACTGAAGAACTTATTTATGGTAAGGGTGACGGAGTACTGGAACAGCTCCCCAAAGAGTTTGCAGAGATTCTTTCTGCAGAAATATGCAAGACTCATCTGGATCCCCACCTGTGCAACCTGTTGTAGGGGACCTGCCTTGGCAGAGGCATCTTCAGGTCCCTTCCTTGCAATTCTATGATTTTGTGATTAGTCAGGATTTCATCTCAAGGTCCAAGACATTAAAATGGGAAAGAAAGGAGATGAAACAAGAATATGCTGGGAAAAAAAACCTTCCCAGACCAGATATGACTACCTCAAGTTTTATTCAAACATTCCTATCCCCTTGAAAACAAAATCTTGCAATACAGTCTTAAAGGAACATGAGTTATTGTCCTCTCTAGTCTAGCCCTGTCTTGCAAAAATTAATATTTGATGAGGTGTAGCCAAGCCTCTGATTGTATTTTTAACACCAAGTTTTGTTTGGAAAAAGTCTAGGTGGAATACTTATATCTTTAAATGCCACAAATCTGTATGATATTTGAATGAAAATGGGAAATTATAGATGCTGTCCAGCAAGTAAATAAGATGGCTTCAAAATGCCATTGGAATTCCCTATCATTGAAAACCTCTTCAAATCCTTGTTACTGTGAATCAATATTCTTAAATAGCACGGATTTTGTATCATTCAGGAGTGTAGAAATGTTTCGTGATATATTAAGTATCATCAGTATACTTACATTTGGCTGTAACAGCCAACATGAAGCACTCTTCTATCTTTGTAGAGTTCAATGATTGTACTGACATCTACTGGTATGAAAGTATTTATAACTAATAACCATCATACATGTGGCAAGAAATGGCAAACCTGTCTTTGAGGTACAAATAGTCTCTGTAAGTCCCTGCTTCACCCCCTCTCCTCCCTCCCTCCCACTCCCTTTTTTTTTTCCATTACAATAAACAACTGTGCTATTGTACTGACATCCTGCTATAATAAGATATGTCTTCAGGAGCTGCATTTTCATTGTAATGAAATATACTGTCATCAAGTTGCCGTTTGGATGTTTTCATTTTTATTTGATTTGGCTGATATTTTAGCACTCCCTTGTCACGTACTGAAAGAAACTGAGGATTTTACAAGATAACTGACTACTAAACAGAAGTGACTGCAATGGGATAAAAGGAATAGACCACAAAACTAAACAAAAGTTTTCTGAGTCTGGATTTAAATATCCCTACTATTATATCAGAACTGTTGTGTTATCACTCTGACAGCACAGACATCCTACAATACAACATGTTCACAAGCATGGAAAGACACCCATCTGTCATGAGTAGTCACCTCCAAATAAAGCTTTTTGATAACTCTTGGAGAAATTTTTCATTTATAATGGGCCAAGATCATCATGAAATGAAGTGGAACCCTACTAGAAATTAACATTCTGATGGGCAGGGACTAATACATGTGAATTACATTCTTCATAAACCATGTCTTTAAAAAAGAGAAAGAAGAACAAACAAACCAGAACTATTAAATGTAATAAAATTTGCAGCTGAATGTATTCTCAGCAAATTAACAAAGGTTGGAGACTACATCAGTGTTTTTTGAAACGCTGGGCTGTAAATTTACCATAGATGAGTTCTATGTTTTTCCTTAAAACAGAAGGAAGTAAAAGTATCCCAGAGTACCACCTTTAAATAGTGCTTCATCTTTACACAATGCTTTGTTGCTAGTTTTCAAGTCACTTTTCACAAAAGAACCTATGCTTAATATGTTCCCCCCAAATTTGACTAAGAGTGCAATAATTGCAGAATAATATTTTTAATCTTGACCAAGGAAGAGAGATTAAATGGGTATTATAGAATCATAGAATCATTATGCCAGGACTGGAGGAAAAAAAAAAAAATAAAGAATAAGAAACAAGATCCTCTAAGATTTAGTATGAAATGTGTATATTGTCTCTTTCAAAGTGTATTTGAAATGGTTTGAGGAATAGTCCATTTAAAAATTTTGTTGCAAGTTATTTGTAGCAGCTGTTCCTTGATTTTGGGCTATGAACATCATTAAATCTATTTCATTAATGAGTTGTGAAAAGCATCAACGCTATACGTTATTGTTAAGATTGAACTGTCTAAACCTCAAAAACGATTCATTTATATTTACCTGCAGTCAGATAGGAAACACGGTGTTATTTACTTCTTAAATGTGATTGTATTTCTTGTTTCACTTTTGGACTTCTCAAAACATTAAAAAAATATGAAGTTTGTGGTGAAGGGGCATCAGTCATGATAACTGAGTTAATTTGAAAAGTGAATATACTGATATGTATCTTGATAAGCAGTAGCTCTGGACACAAAGATATCTTGCAGATCTCTAATTTTAAACATAAATTAAACATAAAAATCACATTACATTAATCCTTTTGTCTGTAAGCCATTATATAGANTTAATATTAGAGAAATAAATTATTTTTACAATACAAAATAATCTTTGGATATCATCCAGTAAACACTAAGGTCGTGGTAACAGAAAATCTAAACAGACATTCAGGGTTGAAAATAAATGTCTTCGGTTAAAACAGGATGGAAATGCTGCTGTAACTAGAAAATCTAAATATTTGAAACAAATACTTAAAAATAACCTTAAAGAGGCTTACCTTTTATTTTCAAACTGTCAGAATACTACAATAGAGTTTTCTTTTTATAAAATGAGACAAAGATGAGGATACTGATAAAGTTGTTACAGATGCTCTCATAAACTTCATGTAAGGGGACATTATGCTTAGATATCTATATGACTGAATTTTCCAGCTTCTCCCTTAGATAGTGTAAAATCTTACCACTTATGATATCTTGTTAATCTTGCTACATACTTCATGGCAGTAAACTTGTCACCTACCATAGAAAGACTGTCCCTAAACAAAACAAATATTCCAGAATGAACTTGTCAGTTCACTGATGTTCTGATCAGGAAGGTAACATTAGGCAAGCCTGCTTACTTTCTTTGCTGTTTGGGGCATCAGATTTTGCTTACTCCTATCTTTTGCTAAGATCACAGATATTGTAATGCCAGTCCACTTCCTAATTAGCTACTGCCCTTCTTCCAGGAAGACATCCAAACACTGACTATTCCTACAGATTCCAATAAATTATCATTTTTTATGTAATGAGTATTTACTGTCTTATTGTTTGTCAGGTCTTAACATTTAAATCTTGACTAGATTTTGTTCCATACATTTTTATTAATATGATCATCTTTACATGATCCCATGTAAACTTCTATTTTGTAGCAAGGAGTTCCACATGTTCCCAAAGATTTATCTCCTTCTGTTCTAATTAGTACATTCTAATTTAATCTGTACTTGCACTGAGAAGAAGCAATGAACTATATTTTTTTTTTTTCATTTTCCTTCCTCTTAACATTTTCTGCTCTGCAGTGTCCCACAGTCACTGCTGACTACCCACAAACAAACACTGTGGCAGATATCAGCTCATCTGTTGAAAGATAACATTTGATGTTGCACCAGTGAACTAATTTCAGTCTTCTTGTGTATAATCCTTGACTGAGAGTCAAGGGGGCTGAGAGTTTGATCCTCAAGTAGTGTTACTGTGCTCTTCCTGAGTTTTAGCAGATGTTCTCACTCCTTAACTTCTAGTTTGCATTTCCTCTTTCGTCTTACCTCTGGGTTACAAAACATTTATGCTGTCAGAAAACATTTGATTTCTCATATCTCACATCAAGGGTGAACAATCATGTACCCCCTGCCACACTTGTAGGGAAAATATCCTTGTAAGAAATGCGTGACTCTTTCTGGTTTATGTGGTACACGCTCCCCACTCTGATTGATGCTTGTGGCCTATTGGAAGCATGAAGCAGCTGAAAGTCTGAAGGTGAAATCAGTCTGTATATAGACATTTATATATTATTTTTTTCCTCAAAATCTACTCACAGCTGGGTATAAACTTACTGTCCCTCAATCAGATTGCAGAGGCAATGTGAGTCTCACTATACTCTTCTGAAGAGGAATATGCCTGTTTACGTATTTCAAGATTTGCCTTATTCATACAGAAGGATTAAAGACAAGATGTTCTCAAATTTTAAGATGATAGGTTAATAAGAGATCTCATTGAATCTTTCCTCATGATAAAAACTAGGAGGTAAGGAGTCTACATCTCAGTCCAAAAACAGTGTGATCAGTACAGCTCAGTACAGACTTGCAAATGTATTTTCATGCCTAGTCCCTTTCATGGCTTTCAGAGTCCTGGTGGAAGTACTGAGATATGAGCAGAAAGTATTTGGTGACTTACCGAAGGATGCTAGGCCTTAGCTATGAAGAATATAGACATGAGTATTTAAATCCTTCCTCCTCTGGGACTGAGGTACTTTCTATCATGTAAGATTTACAAATCACAAAGAACTCTGGCTAGCTGATACCTGAAACAAAGGCTTGTTCGGTTTCAAGTGTAGCAGAGATGTTATTTATGCATAGGATAATTCAGCGGGCAGATATTATAACTGTTGTATACTAGGCTTGAATCCAGTTTTCATTCCTTCCTGTGTCTGGACCGAGTATTTTCTTGATCTAAGACACTAGTGTGACGTTACTGGAGTGAGATAGGTTAAAGACTGCTGTCTTGAAATTTAAATAGCACTGTGTATGCAGACTGCAAATTGGAACAGTCTTGGTGTCAAGAGTAGGAACTATGACTAACTCAGACTACTAGTATTTAGTATAGTCTAGGTTTACTTCTCTTTTGCAAGAAACGTGAGTTTAAATACATTCCAAGAGGGTTTTGATTGTGATTGTTTTGATTTTTAAGTTCTCACTTCTAAGAAGTGAAGGAGAAACAAGGTATCCCTTGCCCATTAAGGTACCTGGGAAAGCAGATGATAAATTCTGGTTGAAAGTACTGGATACAATCCTCAAAGTTAGATAAATATATGTTTGGTCTATGGCCCTAGCATACCTTCCCAGAGAGTAGACTAAGAGCCACCTCCATAAATGCAACGTCAAAACATAATGGTGATGGATCTCAAGGTGTGAAGTCTCAGGAAGAAGACTTTGGAGAGACTGAATGTTGGATGTAAAATACTGGTACTCTTCTTCAAGTATTTGCATGTATGTAGAGAAGGACATTTCGATCCCTCTATCTACAGTACATTCTTTAGGTACTGATTCTCTGTTTTTTTTTTCTAGGATAGTTTCAACATTTAGTTCATAACAAATTAATGGACAATGGCCTTATTAGAAAAAGCATCAATGTAAGATTTCTGCAGTAAAGTATTACTTTGTAGGCAAAGCTGTCTGAAGGCACTAGCAGTGCTTCTACAGTCCACATAAGTTTCAGGCCCCAGAGAGGAAGAATAATGGAGTGACATGGAAGGGGGGAGGAGATAGGCTTCTTGAAGCCACCTGAACTGGATAACTGGATGAAGGGCTCTATGTTATTTGTTGGAAGGGCTATAGGACAGCTAGTGGTCTAAGGAGACCCAGCTGGTTTATGCAGAGTGATTCCAAAATCTATATGGGCTGTTATCCTTCTACTGGCTTCCCTCAAGCTTTTCCTATTGAAAAATATTCCAGGGGGAGAGGGAGATGTAGAAATATCTCTCTTGTTATTTGCAGTTGTTCCTTTCTGTTGTTAGAGTAGCTTTTTATAAGGTAGATATTTTGTACGTTCAAAAATGTCTGTGTATGTTAAAGTGATATAGGGTTATGAGATATAGCAAATTCAGTATTTCCATGCCTCTCCATGTTACTGGTGATGCCTGTGCATTTATATTTGAAGCCTGAGTTCTCAAATAATATGAGTATGAGAAGAAGACAGGAGGGAAAGGGTGATTTTTTTTGGCTGTGTTTTGTTTATTTTGTGAAATGACATTGTTATTCTTCATTTCTCCTGCATACAAATTAGATTCAGAGTTGAAATATTAGTAACAGCAGCTTTAAAATTCATCACTTTACAGTTGTTAAATCCATTTCCTCTTGGTTTGTCCCCTTGGCAACAAAAATTAAAAGGCAGCCATGTGATAAAAAAAAAAAGGCAGCTCATCATAGCTTGTCTTTGCATAACACACTGTTAGATTCTGATTGCAGACTTGATGTTGGCTCAAGTCAGAAAACTGGGAAGTTTATTAGTGCTTTGAGATCTTGCTGGGTGCTATGCACACTGTATTAATCCTTAAAAGCTGGAGAAAATGGAGATCTAGCTAATGGCAGTGGCAACACCATCTAGTTAGAAAATAAGCAATTTTCTGTAGACAAAACTGAAAGTACAGAAAGGCATTTTACTGCTGGAAATGAGAGGTTCAGCTTACTACAGTTGTGTATTTACATACTGAACATTCATTCTTATTGTTAATTATGATGTAAGTTCCTGGCACTTACTGAACAGCTAAGGGCAAAATTTCACTTGCTACATATCAGTCTCCTCGTAGCCATACCACTGTGAGAAGGAACCCTTACATATGAGAAGCAGGTGACCAAACCAGAGAGGTGTACTTTAACAGAAGAAAGGGATTTATGGAGTCAGCTTTTTTAATACTAGTGAGAGCACAGTTGGGCTAAATTCATATCCACTTCATTTGCTAAAGTGATTTTCACTTAATACTATGTTCCTATTTAAGAATACTGTGAAATTTGCCTTCCAGTTGTCAGATACTTGTACAGATGGGCTTATTCCAGAAACATCAACCTTTTAAGGTCTTTTTGTCAGTAAAAATCTCTTTCCATGTGGTGCTCTTTTTCAGTTTTTCTTAATATTTTTTTGCAGTGTGCAGGTGCCATGAACTCTGCATTATCTGAGTGGACAGGGGAAGGTATATCTGGTAAAAATAATAAAAAAAAAATTGTATGGGTCCTTGTATCAGTGGAGCTGCCTCAGACCTTGAAAACTCACCCAATAACAGACATACTCATTTATATCTGGGCCATTTCTTTCTCTCATCCTACTCACTGAATATGAGATGCTCTCATCATGAGAAAGGTTCCCCACTCTGATTGTCTTACAGGTGCTGATCTTGCTAGACAAATAAGGACTGTTACGGGATGATACGGACAACTGCTTTTGAACCCTTTTTCTGGGGTATCCTCTTCAACAGGCTGTAGCAGTTTCCTTTAGAGATGTCAACTGTCATCCTTAAACAGCTGAGCTGACATGAATGAGCAATATGCAGTTTTAAACTCCTATGGAAGGAGATGTGAACTTAATGTGTTTGAATTTTAAACTCTCCAAAACTCCATATCAACACCAACACTGTGTTGGTACCGCCAAGTCTGCCTAATCAGATAATCTATACAACTAAGTATTAAAAGCATTAGTTGCAGTTAATAATATTAGTAAAGATATTTGGGGGCTTTAACCAAGTGCAGCTACTTTGAAAACAAAGCGAAAGGAGGATGCCAGTGTATTTTTGGTTTCTTCTCTGCATGTAATTTAAAACTGGGAGATCTTGAAGAACCACGTGGAAAAATCCCTCTTGGTAAAGCACTCTCTGGAAGGTCATGGAGGACAGTTGTTTGCCAAGTTCCTCCATATGTAGAACTACTTGGCAAATCTATTCGCAAGTTCTATGGTCATTTGTTGCCCCCATGCAAACAATGCAGCTCTGATGCTGGTTCCTGTCTCAGACTGGAAGATCTCTTTTTGACAGTCCAGTAGGTAGAGAGTTCTTCATCCAAAATGAGTCATGGTTGTTTCTGAGAAAACAAGGCTCATGACTGAAAACACAGACTTTCCCTGTGCCTTCAACTCTGAAAATCATGGAATTAAATCTGAACAGGAACACCTCCCCAGTTTCACAGTTTGGGTCAGAAGCAAAAAACTGTAAAAGACAAGTACTAGGACAGAATCTCAGACACTGATTACCTCAGTAGTCCATACAGAGAAGGATAGAAGCTGCTTGGGCAGTACCACGTACAGGTTGATCCTTCTGCATGATAAAGAGCAAGGCCATGTGACAAATCACTCTATTGCAATTGGTCTGCTTATTTTAGTTCCACCAATTCATCTTCAAGAGGATTTATTCCAAAAATAAGTTAAACACCCAGAGAAGTATTTCCTTGTCTTTCTGTAATAATTTTTCCCACCTATCTAATATACTGCAGTTTAGTTATCTGTAGAACTGGTTAATTTTGTAGCATTTTTTCAAGGAAACATATATCATTGTTCTGATACTCCAATACCTAGTGAAGACAAGCTATGATGTTCAGAGAATAATGTTAACTGAACAGAAACTTCTAAACTGGACAGGCCAATTCTTCCCATTCTGACTTTTCTAAAGCTCAAAGTACTCTTAGGAAGGACCTACCTATTTTTCTAATATAATTTTTTTAAGGATGTGTCTTCTTTTATTTTCAAATACTGGATCAACCATTGCACTGGTGAGAACTGCTAATGACAAGGTGCTTTGGACTGCATTCCTGGAAGCATTTCAGAAAAAAGAAACTTCTAGGAAGTTACGTTTTCTGAAAGTGGGGTCTGTCAAATACACAGTCATCATCAGCAGCACACATTAAAATGATAAATAAATAAATAAACAAACAAACAAACTTAATCTGAACAAACCAGACTCTCCTTATAGGTATTAAGTGTCTGAAAAATCTATGATAAGGTTAATATGCTTTGTCACTTACTTGGCTTAACTTCCCTGCTACGGGCAAGACCTGTGGTTTTAAACAATCCTGTTTGTGTGTAAATAAATGCTCTTTTAATTTGCCATAATTTCAAGTATTTTGTTTTGCAGTTATAAATAATTAGCATACCTTTTATGATTTTTTTTTACTCTGTTCTACCTTAAGGGGCATACTTTCTCTTCTACACACGTGTAACCTCCAATAGCAATAATAACAGTTACGAAGTATAGCCCAAAGGGAGACAATTTCCCTAAAAACTTTTAAATGTAAATCTATGCACCATTCTTGCCAGCTTGCATGCTTCAGTAAGTGCAACTAATATTCTGTACTTGCCAGCATAATAATCCAAAAATTGAATAAATTCCAAGCACTGAACTTACAAGAAAGTTCCTAATTTTAACTCTGCATAACAGCATGCTTGGTGTTACCTCCAACTGCTACTTACATCTTGCTGTCTGACTTTTGAAGCCAAAGTTTTGTGTTGAGATGATGGAGGAGAAAACTGTTATGTTTGGTTGTGTATTTCTGCCAGCATAATTTCTAGAAAACGTATTGTATTCTAGTCAGTTCCATGAAAAATTAGATTTATTTGAACAGATAATGTTAGCATAACACATTTAACATATTTAGACTAGCAGTTACAGCAATGGGGTTCACGGTTACCTTTGGACTCAGGTTGGTTTTCTACAGTTTAATTTGGCTTAATGCTATGGACTACTCTTGATGTACATACTAGGGAATAAAATCCGATCTATAATAAACATCAACATTTTCCAACAAGAGTGGTTATTTGTGGTGTTCAACCTAAATTTGCGGTAAGTACTCTACTGTGTCTATGTATGAAAAAGTACATATGTGTATGGGAACTGTTGAATCACGACCTGAACCACTGATTGGTCACCTGAGGTGAGCACCAAGTCAGCCATGGGGGCACAGGTGGAGGTGATAATACCTGTGTGATTGGAAGGGGTGGAGCCTGGCTCCACCTCTCCCCAAACCCCATTTAAGGGCTGACCACCACCAGGGAAGGGTCTCTTCTTGGAGATCCCTCCTGTGTGGAGTCTACTGTGAGCCTTTGTCATCTTAAAGGTGAGCTATTTTCCTTTTTGTATTATTTGTGCACCATCTATATAGACCTATTCAAATATACCATCTTCTATACTATTTTTTGAGTATCATCTCTAAGATCACTCATGTTACAATATGCATAACCATTAACACAATTATGATTTAAGTACTGAAGGGTGAGAATATAAAAGCAGATGTATGTTCAATTGTTAATTAGGTTAGTGCTTATGAGAAAGATTTATCAGACTCTTGTTTATATTTTAAGTTCAGAATTGGGATTTTTCAAGAGTAAGCATAACATGTATATACATATATATGAATCCCTTCTCTCAGGAGAAACATATGGGTCCCTAAAATACATACTCTGTGAATCCTGTAGGAGGACATCCAATTCCAACTTCAGTACAAAAGTGCTGTCCAGTAAAAAACAAAATAAAACAAAACATGTGGTATTGATACTCAATTCAGTGTGACAAAACTGTACAATGCTTTTGTGAATACATCCTTTTGTGTTAGGAAATTTATTGACTTGTGCCAAAAATGTTGTCAAAGAGTTTTTGAAGGCAATATCAATTTTGCAGTGCAGTCAATGTTTATGACTCAGGTAGAGAAGGACCAGAATCTTACTGTCACTTCATTTTTAAAATTCTGTCTCCATTACACCTCTAATACTGGGTTCCCAACAGTTGCCTAATGAATGATTTAATGGACACATAAAATGCCTTGGTTTTCTGTAAGGACTTTTCATTCTGAGTTTACTTCTCTGCATCTTCTAATAAATCTAAGCAGAGCCTTATTAATATTAACCTCCGTTGTTTTACCAGAAAGTTGTGCTAAAAGAAGTAAGCCAGGAAGGCAGATATCTCATCCAATATTCATAATTCTACCATGAGTGTATTTTAGATTAGCCTGAGAAATAAACTGTACACAGAATTGTAAGCATCGTGAAGAACTGAAGGGACCTCTAGAAATCATAA
This sequence comes from Odontophorus gujanensis, assembly GCA_013399175.1. NCBI lineage: Eukaryota > Metazoa > Chordata > Aves > Galliformes > Odontophoridae > Odontophorus > Odontophorus gujanensis. The sequence continues at coordinate 30,296 of VXAB01005874.1, read as the reverse complement.
AGTCCAGCCTCCTCCCTGATAAAGATGGTTCCCCACAGCAGGTCACACAGGAAGTGTCCAGAAGAGTTTTGAGTACCTCCAAAGAACTAGACTCCACAATATCTCTGAGCAGCCTGTTCCACTACTCCTTCATTCTCATAATAAAGAAGTTAATATTACCTAATTAATATTAGAGATTAATAATAGAGAACAGCAAGTGCTGGTATTGCTATCTTAAGGTCCCCTACATCATCTTTTCAAAAAGTCTTCCTAACAGAATACAACATTATGAAATCTGTTGTAGTAATGGTCTTTTGAGGAAATGTTGTGTTTTAAAAAGTTGTTTGAAGCTTTATTTTAAAATCATGTGATCAGTGTGTATAGATGTTTGAATGCACGCATTTATTTATTCATTCATCCATTGGCATGTATTTTTAAGCTTAAAATACAGAGATTCTCTTGTTTCTCATGTTTTATGGACAGCATCATACAAAGTCGCAAGACGTTAATGGTTGTTCTACTTACAGCTATACAGCCATGACACAGTTTTAATGTGCATTAAGTGCATAATACCAAGCCCACCCTGGGGAACCATTTATAGCATAAGATCTCCTTTTTCCAAAAAGGGACCTGAGGGGTAGCACGGTTTCCTTTGCTGTGGAAAAATTTAACAGTAAAATTTACTTCTAGCAAAACCAAGAAACAAGTAATTATTGTGGTCATTCTAAACTTGTTTGCAAGTTATATACTCTGGACCAGTTGTGTACTCCAACCCAAAACAGTTTTCTTTGCTATTTGCTAGATCTGTTTCTACACAACTTGACTTCAATCACCAGCTATTGTAAATGGAAGCTGTGATGTATATTTAAAGTATATGTGTGTTGTATGTTTACTGATAAGGTCACCTTTGCAACTCCAAGTTTGTGAGTATAATTAAGCCCATGCAAATACTTGCAGTACTGCCTATGGAAGCACGATGCACTGAACTTCAGTAGGTATCATGTGCTTAACGTATACCTCAAGTGACTTGACAAAATTCAAATACATTGAAATTCTACTTGATAATAGCAGATTTCACATTAAAAAATGATCTGGAAGGCATATCCCATACAAACACAGGTTGTCCTGGGAGGGTCTTTCACACCAGTGATTTTGAACGTTAGGTGTGAAACGCTATTACACCCAATTTTTACTTTTTAAACTCCAAATAACGCTCCTGACATCACCACACTTTATTTCAGTGAGTTTAAAAAATGATTATATATTTATATTGTTATGCTATTTATGTAGCAATAAAGACGAAGAATAGCTGTCAGATTTCGCATTTATCGAACTTATTGTTGAATAACGATATGTGCAGTCAAATTTCTGTTGAATTTTATTCTAGTCACTGGCTGTAATGTGGAACACGGGTGAGACAGTTCGTACGGCATTCACAGTTACAGATCAAGCAAACAGAACCTCAGTGTTTGATCTGATGGGCAAATGCTCACCAGAAGACACTGGCATTGTGCAAAATGAGCTAAGCACTGAAAACTGTTAATTTTTTTCAAAGCCATAAACTGGAAGAACGGCTTTCAAGCACTAAATTATGCACAGATTCTAAAACGCAGCACAGTAAAAGGATCATTTGGAGCAGCAAACCGAAATCTCCCCTTCCTTAGTTCAAAGCCGATCCCGCTCGTCCTACGGCTCACTCCCTGCAACGTTTTTGCCTGATGATCAGCCCTTTCCGAGGGCAACCGCACACGGACGAGCCAAGCCGCGCGGCTCAGCCCGCCGCCTCCCCCGGCCCGGGCGCTCGGTGTCAGCCGCCGCCGCACGGCATAGGGCAGCCCACCCCGCCCCTCGGGATGCGCCGGGCGGTGCCGCAGGGCCGGCCCGGGGGGGCGGCGGGCAGGATTATGTTTCAGGCCGGCGGGGCGTGCCTGAGCGCGATTCCCCGCGGCGCGGCGCCGTTACTCGGAGGCGGGAAGGGCGAAGGCGGAGAGCGGGGCCCGCAGAGCCGCCGGGTAAGCGGGGCGCGGGGGCCGCGGGGAGAAGGCTTTGGCGCGCCTCGGGAGGCGGCGCGTCGGCCGTGGGGAGCGGGGCCACGGCCTGCGGAGAGCGAGCGGGCTGCGGCCTGGCGGGGGCAGCCGTCCTCGGCGTCAGCGGCGGCCGAGGGAGGGAAGATTCCCGAGCGCCTCCTTCTGTCGTTCTTCTTTCCCCCCTCTTCCGGCGGGCAGCTTCCATCCCTGCCGCGCGTCTCCTCCCCCTGGACGCTCGCAGCCGCAGGCCCGAGCCGAGCCGCTGTTTTGCCTCGAGCGGGTGCGCTGGAGAGGCTCAGCAGGCGCTGGTGGGCTCCTGGGGACCGGCGCTTCCACTGTGGGTGCCGCTGCCCGCGGGTGCCGGGCGCTTCTGGCAGCGCCGGACCCCGTTGTTGTTGGCCCCTGAGTGTGCGTGTAGGCACGGTCCCTTGGGCAGAGTGTAGCGGTACGGGGCCTCAGTTTTGCCGTCTGGTGGGCAGGGCTGTGTGAAGAAAAAAGTTTATTGTATGGGGTGATTTCTGTCTTGGGTGCTTTTTCCTTCTGCTTCCAGTACGATGCCGAGTTACTGGAAAGAATAGTAGGAAAGAGAAAACCCTCACAGAACTGGCCCTGTGGACACTGTACCACATTCCATAGGTTTAATTTGCAGCTTGGTTGAGCAGTGCTGTATTTTTTATTTATTTCCTTTCAGCTTTTAAAAACAGAACCTCATCCCTTTTGTTGCTTACCGCATGCGGAGGACTGAGTTAGCATAACTTGCTGAACAGAAAACATTCCTTGCCATGGTACTGGAGGGGATAGGGGGAGTCCTTTACCCAGCAGAGCAGTGACTGGGCCAAGCAGAAGGGCCTGGTTTCAGCTGTTGTGGCAGCCTGTTGTGTAACGCCTTGCAGTTTCTGTATCAGCAGGGCATTTTCCAAGATAACAACTTGTTGGGAGGAAGGAGTCTAAACAGATAAAGGGAAAAGTTGTAAAACGTGCCTGGGAAATGTCATTTCCCTACAGAAGTGGAAAGTAATGTAACTTTAGGAGAATTGGAATGCTGAACAAAAATGCCTAAGGGCATATTAATGTCGATCACAGAATCATAGGGGTTGGAAGGGACCTCTAGAGATGTTCACTAGCAGTGACTTAATGGAAGAGAGCACCGTCTTAGTTTTCAATATTTTTACCCATTTAGGCATTTAGTATCTGTGTTGCATTAACGGAGCACAGGTGGTTTACTGATTACAGCCAGTGTTTTGGCTGGTTTCCTTTGTGCTATCAAGAAGCCTTTCTTCCGGAACTGGATACATTGTCCTTCTCTTCACATAACAGTGTGGTGGGAAAGCTAGATCGATTTCCTCACTGGGGAAAAAAAAGAGCTGCCCTACTTACGTACTAATCGATGTTCTTTATTTTCCATACCACGCTGTGTTTGTGAATTCTGTGGAGATTAATGCCACTTCAACCAGTGCATTGAAAACCAGAATTAAAAATGTTTGAAATTTTATGGTCCATATTTCACCCAAGAAAATTTAAAATTCTGAAGGTAATGTGCAGTACACTCTCTAATTGGCTTTCTGCTGAAACATCCTACTGAAACAGTTTCAGCAAATACGATACCAAGCTGATAATGTAGTCTGTCATCATTGGTAAGGGCAGCTTTGTTATGCTACGGGCATTCGCAACAAGTCTGCGCATAAATATGTCAGTTTTTTTGTTTTTTTTTAGTGCCCTCTTTATACACAGAAATTGATTTGGAATACAGTTGGTTGTTGCTTGTGGAATAATTAGCCTACGTGGTTGTGGAGTATTTCTTTAACAGGCTTTATCAGACTCAGTTCTTGTATCTGGGCCACCTTGTATCATGTTCTGGTTTGTGTGCTATAATGACTTCCTGCCTGACTCTCCATTGTTTTCATAGTATATGATAGATGTTTTAAAGCATTTTTGGTAAATTATTACTCTTCTTCATTGGCTCTTAATGGCTGCTTTACAGTGAGGCTTCTTTTTTTTACCCATTTATGAATCCCTTTATTTTATTTTTTTTTTCTTAACCTCTATGAAGACTCCAGTATATGTTGAGATGCAATTATTAGATAGACTTAATTAAACAGAATTTCTACAAATTTTATGAATTTGGTAATCTACTCTGTACACTGGAAAAGTGAATAGGCAGTATTAAACATGCCTAGACATCATAGAATGGCTTGGGATATGTAGTGTCACATATATTTTCTGTATGCTGAGAAGCTGCTTTTCAGTTTCTGAAGCAAATCCTGTATTTCTAATGTTTGAAGAAAATTATTTCAATTAATCTCTATTTACTACATGTTTTTGTTTTGTTTTGTAAACAGATGTTGTTTTTTTTCCTTAGAACACCAAGACGTTTCCCTATTGTGTTGGTTTTTGTTGTTGTTTTCCAAATCACTTTACCAGTCACTTGTTAATACTCTGCATCACATATGTGTGTCTGCAAATGAAAGTAGTAAGTGTCATTTAGACTTAATTCTGGGTTACAGTTGTAACTTGCACATTGTCTAGCGTAAATATTACACTCATGTAAAGTTCTTGACTGTATTACAGAATATTATTAATTAAAGAGAAACAAAGAGATTGTATACTTTTCTGAGAGCTTTTCAAGGATCCTTAAAACTTCAATGTAAAGATCAAAATTGTTGAATGTTAAAATCTCATTTTCACAGTTGTTTAGATCTGCTTTCCTCTGAGATACTGAGTTGCTGCTCTTACCTTTTTACATCTTACACATTCGGTGTTCTGCTAAGTTTCAGGAAGCTAGCATTGTCACTTTACAAACCAACCTGCTTATAGCCACCGTACAGCCTTTCTGTCAGTTTGTGAACTGGCTTTTTGTTTCTGCTTTGAATGTTTTGGAATGGTTTTCCTTTAACACAGCATTTAAATGTGCATTTCAGGCTTCTTACACTTCCCTGTTATGTTCCTGGCAGTCAGTGGAGATCTACTTTGCTCTTTGTGGAACAGCGTACATTAATTTTATTTATATTAAGCCCTCACAAATAAATTTAATGTGTATTGAGTCAGATCTATTCTGTTGTACAGAGGTGTGCAGTCCCTCTGCTGATGAAACAGGTGGTTAATGTTAATTCTGCCTATTGATGTGTTGTTTTGGAAACAGTGGTCTAGCTTTTTTGTTGTTGACTTTATCCTTTTCCATTGCTTGTTTCTTTTTCATCTTATTTTTCCTTTTTTTTTTTATTTTTTTCCTCTTCTGTGCTCAAATATATTTAAGACTATCACTGTGAGGAGTGAAGGCGGTACTTGTCAGACTACAGTTGCTGAGCCTGTGTAATACTGCTGGGAGTCCTTGAAAATGCTGTATGAGCAGCAGAATTGCCTTCATGGCAATAGAAAAACAAATAGGAAGCATGAGATCTTTCATTTGAGCTTGAATGATTTAAAATGCCATTATATTATATTGACAAGGCATGTTTCCTCAGGAGTCTGAGGATCACTGTAATTTTCCTCACAGGGATGTTAGCCAGCGTGAGGGAGGTAGCTAGGAGAAACAGAATGGCTTGCTTAAATAGCAGGCAGTACTGAAGGTTTCCTGGTAATCAGTGTCTTCCATTTCCTATGTAGTATGGTTTTCATTCTTCTGTCAAGCAGTGCAAACACAATGTGCCTGTTTGAGTGGCAGTCAGAAAGGAGAGGAATGGAAAGACATGGGATAAAAATAAGGTAAGAAAAGAGATATCATCCTCAGCCAAATTCAGACCTAGGTGCTGAAATTTAATTAGAAGTTTTGAAATACTCTTTTTAGTATCTACAGAATGTAGACTCTGATTACTGTGTTGCTGCATTGAGTCGGATTTGGTTTTAACCTCGTGCAGCTCTTAGCCAAAGTTTGGACCTGGAGATTGCTCTTAAGATAGGCATTTCCTTTGTATCCTGAGGGCACATAAAGTAATGCAAGAGCTACAAGGCAAAGCCTATTACTGTGTTTTCTATCTTTGGCATCACATGTTTGCTAATCCAGTGCTGTGAGTGTGAGTTTCTGAGCTATTATCTGAAATGGATTTGTGAAATAGTAGGTGGAATATGTGTGAAAGAAAAGGAGGAAGTTCCCTTGTAGGAATTAGATGATTGAGTGTGAAAGAGGAATAATTAGAAGTAACTTACCTTTTCCTCTTTCATGACTCTTCTGTGTGTTCTGCTGAATAAGGTTTGCATGACTGCAGTGAAAAGAAAGTACTGAACATACATTTTGTGTCTATTTTTGTAATTCTTAAAACCTATGGATTTCAGAGCTTTTTAGGAGTGGGCACTAAGAATCCAAGACTGCTGCATTTTTCTGACAGCTGTTCTATGAGAAGAGCAGGTGCAGTAGTGGAGAGATGCATATGTAACACATTTTTGTGTGTTAGAGTGGGAGAAGTCAAATTTAAGAAGTGCGAGTGTATCAGTGATTATATGATGAAGGGGATTATCTTTAGCTTTTGTGCAAGCTTAGCAGAAGATTAAGTTTCTCATCTTGTACTTAGCTAAAATTATTTGTGCATTTATTTTAGTTTTTTGCTGTAAAGCAAGATAGAGTCATGGTACCTATTTTTAAAGGTCTCACCTGTGTCTTCGAAACACTCAAGTGTTTCATTCAGCAGTACTTCTTCCAGTAGCCTATAAAAATGTCAGAGTCAGTCAGTGTTCTTGTTGTGGAAAGATCAGTGAACTTTAGCACTGAGACACACAAATGGTTAAATCTACTTTGAGATGAACTGGTAAGCTCTTGGTATCATGGCTGATGTTTGTGTCATGTATAGAAGGGCAGATCTGGGCTTTGGACTCTGTGATACAACCAGCCAGGAGAATGTAAAATAAGATGATCAGAAACAACCTCATATTCATTAATGTGTCTAGAATTTGTGATGGTGATATAGTAATATTCACTATAGCAAATGAAAGATGTATTAATTTCAGCAAAGAGTTGTGTGCGTCTCCGTACTTTTCCTTTGATAAGGTTTGCTTGGTACACTGTTACTGAGACACTTAAAGTCCGCTGTGTGCTGTGCCAGGAGCTGTTGCTGAAGTGGATAGGAGTGGTGACCATGGACATGTCTCTGTAGTGCATCTTAGGCAGATGCACGGTTGCTCCCCTTGTGCTTTGGCTAGGCTGATGTGCTGCTAAGCTGGTGCTGACAGATCCCGGTTGTTAGCATGGATATGGCACAGTGGGAGCAGAGTTGGGTGGCTTTCTACCATTTCAGAACGTTCACAGAGCAAAGTGTGTCATCTTGAACTGTGGTGCATAAATACTGCTGTGCCTGAGGCATTGCTTCTGCATCAGTGGATGTGTCCTGAAGGAAAACATTCTGACAGCAGTTCCTGTCTTTTTCCTTCTTTGAGGTGCACTTGACAAAAGCATTAGGTTGGTCAGCTGATGAGTCAAACCCTGCCAGTATAAACACAAAATAAGGAAAATTAAGGAAGAGTAAAATAAAATGAGAGTTAAAAACTCATTTGCTGGCACTACGATGGCTCTGGGATAGCTGTCCTACTTCTAATAAATGAGGTAAGTGAAGAGTGTACTGTGAGAATCTTAATGTTCAGCAATTTTTTCATTGCAGATTAAATAGGATCATCTCAATCTCTAGAATTATATTTGGTGACTTCTGTTAATGAGCGTCTGTGTTGAGAAACCTTCCAATTCAAATCATCACAGGTGATGTTCTAGGATTCCTCCAACACAGGGGTGACTTTGTCCATTCTATTGCTTGTAAATATACCTTTCACAGCACATTAGAACTAGGCAAGTTGAATCACAATGTAATGCAGTATCCACCAACTAAAAGATATCTGCTTTTCTTGAGATTCTTAGAGACCTAAAGCAGAAGGCCTAAAGCACATGTAACCTTCTGTTTTTCCTGATTAGTTCCTCAAAATGTGAGAGTTGAAGGTGTGATGACTGTGTGCATGTACATGTGTGGGATCATGGGACTGAAATGACTTAGAAATAGTCTCCCTATTTTTTTCATGCCCTTTTCCTGATTGGATCTGGAATACCACTGCATAAGCAGTTGTACAGATAAAAGTGGAAGGGTGAAACAGGAAAGCATTTCTTTAATTGGCATTGCCACTGAGAAAAAGACCTGAGAACACTACTCGTAAGTGACTCTACTTGTAAATAGGGCCTCTGAACAGATTGTGTGATAGTAGTTTTTTAATCTGAAAGTAAAAGCTATGGATGATTAAGGTTAGGGGAAAACCAGCTTCTTTCATTAGTTTTTTTAATATCTTCATCCTACGCTTCCAATGTTAAATAGACAGTCTTGTTTTTGTAGAGTGAACAGTTGTAAACACAAGATATTCTAGGACAAGATATTCCAGGGAAGTCTTGCAAAAGTGCAGGACCCGGGTCCTGCACTTTNAGAGTGGTCAGGCACTGGAATGGCCTGCCTAGGGAGGTGGTTGAGGCACCATCCCTAGCGCTGTTCAAGAAGCGTTTAGATGAGGTGCTAAGGGATTTGATTTAGTAGTTTAGTGGGTAGGGATGGTGATAGGAGGATGGTTGGACTAGATGATCTTGTATGTCCTTTCCAACCTAATGCATCTATGAATCTATAAAAGGACCTGAAACCATTTAAAAAACTACTTGATTTGCTTTTTCTTTGCAGGCTGCATATAATACATGGTTGTCAAAATATTTATCCTAGCTTTTGGTCCTTCTAAGCAAGTTTATGTTGACAGTTTTTTTTTTTCTCACTTTTATTGTAGGGATTGATTCATGTTTATCCTGCTCAGCTTCTTCAACTTGTGGCCCTTTTGAATTTTAGCCACTCTCTCATACCCAGAGATCTGTGAGCACCATCCTTTCCTTATTATCCCCTGAAGTTTCAAGGAAAAGGTTACTTTTCCTCAGTGCTGTTTTCTGTATGGTGATTTTCTTAAGAGATTCAAGATGGCATATTATCTTAAACTGCTTTCCAGTTACCAAGATGACAACATTTTATGGTCTTGTTCAGCCTGGTTCCATGATTTTTTTTTGTAGGGTACTTTCCTTCCTTTGAATTTGTGTTGGCGAGAGTCAATCATCAGCTGTATCTGACTCTTAATATTAGTATCCGTAAGCAGTGAAGGCTGTAGCATGAGTACTGGAGGTCGTAGTGTGACAGCTCTGCAAGTCCATATAGCAGTGGTGCTTTGTGACTCATGGATTTCTTTTTAGGTTCATGCTCCTGAGATTGTCAACACAGGGCTTGAAAACTAAACCTACAGGGAGGGAATGTTTTTATGAGTCACTGAGAAGGAAAGTAATGAAATGTTGTGAAGTCTCAGTGACAGCTATGATTCATAGCTTCTGATTAAAGCAACGCAGGGCATGTTGTGCAACAGTGTACAGACAGAATCTTTGATAACGGAAATGCAAAAATAAATTATCTAAGGGGATGTAGTTTTAGTGGGCTGTTGTTTGGGGACTTGATTGTTGATTTCAGAAATTAACTTTTTTTTCTTTCTGAGCTCACTACTTAGTGACTATTACTTAGTTACTGCATGTGACTATTTCCTTCTGTTTCCTTTTCTCAGGAAAAACCAGGACAATATTTGTATGTGCTGTCTCTTGGAGTAGAAACTGAGAAGCAGAGAACATGTTGGAAACAATTGGTAATCTCTTTTTTTCTCTTTTTTTCTTTTTCTTTTATTATAATTTGTATCACTGTATTTGTCAAATGTAGTATGTATAATAGATACTGGATATTGGTGTATACAAATGAGATGAGTTTTATTACAGACGCTTGGCAATTTTTTGTTTGGTTGCTTTTAGTATTAGGAAACACAAAGATTTATCATCATTTGTTAAATGTATTTAATTTTTTTTCCAGTAGTCTTTTTTTTAATCTTTAGTATAATTTAAAGAGTCTGTGTAGAAAAGACATCTTATTCTTCTTAGGGATATTTTTGTTTGTTCTTGTTCACAGTTGCCTCTAGCCACAATTCCTGTACTGAATTTTAATGAAATCTCCACGTTTACAACCCAGTTACTAATGAGAAAAAAAAAAAAAANTTATCAAAAAAAAAAAAAAAAAAAAAAAAAACACGTTATTTGCCTTCTGCTTTGTGCTCTTCCTCTGTCTTTCTAATTCATTAAGACATGCCTGGATCAGTTCTGGAAAAAAAAATCCCAGCCCCCTCTCGACCCCTGTAGGTTTTAAAAAATAGATATGTAATAAAATTTCTTATGTGCTTTTGGTATGACTGCTTCTAAAGTGCCACTGACTTGAATGAATGTTGCTACAGATACCCATCGGGCCCTCCAGGCTGTGGAGCGCTTGCAGGCAAAGCTTCGGGATCGAGGTGACATCACAAATGAAGAAAAACTGAACTTACTAAAATCGGTGCTACAGAGTCCTCTTTTTAATCAAATTCTCACCCTCCAAACTTCTGTTCAGCAGCTGAGAGATCAGGTAGGAAAATCGCCCTCCCAGACACAAGAGAAAGATTGAAGGCGCGGAGCTGTGTGTGTCCCTTTGCACTGTGAATATTAAAATCAAGTAGTCTGAATGAAAGGTCTGATTCAAAGCTTCAGTGAGAAGAGGAGGGATACACCCACTGATATTTCTGGGCTATATTATGTCCCATAATACATATTAGAGTAGGCATACTTTTTTTTTGTGTACATGCTTGTAAGTGACTGTGTGCACTGGAGTGAAATGGTGATACTGGGTAGTAAGTTAATGTGCAGCTTTCTGTCACTGTCTTTGAAAAGGAAGCAGTGTATTTTGTTTGCTCTTTCATTCCTTCCTGTTGAATACTCCTTCTGAAGGAGATGAAGGTGTATTTTTCTTTTGATAAAAGTGGGAGATTAAAAAGAAATAAGATGTCCTACCTCTTTTCTTTTTGCTCAAGAATTTAAGTATTACTTTTCTACCTTTCTTCAGTGAAGATGAGAAAAGGAGCATCTTATTTTTATTGACATAATTATGTATTATCACTTTTTTATTCTGTTGGCAAGGAAATAACTAAAATATAAGACCATTCAGTTGCTGGTTTAGGTCTGTGCTATACACTGCTCTGCAAATAGTTTTTCTGTTGGTTCTTGCAAGCTGTGCAGCTACAGAGTAGTATAATCATTAAGGTTGGAAAAGACCTCTAGGATCAAGTCCAACCATCAGCAGTTCATTGCTTGTTACTGTTATAACCTGTTTTTCATGTACAGTCAACACCCATAGAGCTTTTTCTTCTTCTGTAAGTGTAGTCCAGCCACTTCTACGACTTAGAAATGCTTCTTACAGGCTTCAGATCAGTCTAGATGCTTCTCAACAGCATGAGACAGGAAGAAAAATAAGTCTTTTGTTTTTAATTGTATATTCTCATCACTCTACTCAGAAGTGCTGTGTTCTGTAACAACAGAATGCGCAATATTCAAACACCTAAAACGTATCACATGAAGGCATACTTAGCGTGTGTAGCTTGTATGCATAAATGCTGAAGTAAAAAGAGGGTGACTCTGCATTTTGGCCTTATTGAAGCACAAAGCTTCATCTTCTCTCCCACTGAAGTGTGTCTGGTGAGAGGAGTCCTTGTGTTCCTGAGGCTGCTACCACTGCATGGCACTTTACTGTTTCCTGTAGATTATCTTGATCCTATTTTACATTAACAAATATGTTATAGTGGTGTCTACGGTACCATACATGATGATACATCGTTTTTTTTCAATTTTGCATTTTTGATATGTGATGTCATATTAAGTTTGCAGTGATTAAAAGAAACTTGGTGAAAAGTGCTTTTGGGGGGCTTTTTGAGGCTCCGTTATTTGGAAACTGACATCCAAAAATGCACAGTTAATTCTGTGATAATGACTGTGGATATGTACAGTCCAAAAACAAGATGTGCCTGAAACATTAGTGTGTATTTGTTGAAAAGACAGATTATTCTTCACTTAGAGACATTATTTTTGTAGTTTAAGGATGCTTATTTTTCTGAATACAGCTACCTAAATGAGCCATTAACAATATTCCATATTAAATTTCAAATATGTATTTTAAAAAAAAAGTTATAACTTCACCTGCAGCCCTAACTCCACAGGTTTATTTTCTGTGCATTAAATTCAATGGCCAGCATACATGCTCAGTTTAGCTGATAGAACTATTTCTGTGTGAGTTTCTTTCTTGATGTATTTTCGTATGAGCATCTGAACATACAAGTTTCCATTCTTAGATTTGGGTCATCTCTTTAGAAAATGTCCTTTTTTTTCCTCTCTGGTTTGTTTCTCCCCTGCATTATAACATGAGGTTGCATGTTTCTTCTTTGCTTTAAATGTTTATAAGTAATGTTGAACAAGACAAAGAATAAAATAATAAAATAGGCAGTCATTTCAGAAAACTAACTTTCTTGATGTTTTCAAAGCTGCAATTTTGTTCAGGGTCACTTTTTAGTGTTCTTTTTATGTCTGGAAAAGCACTGTGTTCTTGGAACTCTTAAGTCAGTGAAAACAGCAAGGCATGTGAAACGGTGTGGAGAGGTGCAATGGGTGGTTGTTGCAGTCTCTACCTGCTGCAGACTGAGGTGGTTCATTGCACATGTGAGAATTTAAGCATCCTGAAAGTTGAGCCAGGGTCTGTTTGTTAAGGTAAATTGTAAGTGACAGTCTGTTAAATTGTTAATGTGTTTTTAATTTGAGTTTTTAAAGAGTGCCAAGACTATTGCAAAATACTCAGGAGAAGAACCTCTGTCAGGAAAGTATAGGTGTGAAAGAGGATGGGAGCAGAGAAGAAATGATGCCAATTAACTTTCTTGATTGAACTGATTTGTTGTGAGCATCCCAACAGTGATTTGTGGGCTGGTAGGACATATTTCTATCTTGAGGCACAGCGTCTGGAATCAGACTCATCATGGTTAGAAAAGACCACTAAGATGATCTAGTCCAACCGTCAACCTATCACCACAATACCCACTAAGCCATGTCCCTAGATGCCATGTATGAACATTTCTAAAACACCTCCAGGGCTGGTAATCCAGCTGCTTCTCTGGACAGCCTGTTTCAATGCCTTACTACACTTTCTAAGAAGAAATTTTTCCTGATAACCAACCTGGAATGCACCAACAGTTTATGGGCTGGATCAATTCTGTGACTAGCGGGGCAGGGGGACCCACAGACCCATGCCCCAGGAAGGGGAAAAGGGCAGGGGGATGGGCCTAAAAACAAAACAGTGTCAACGATCTGAGGAGGAAAGCTAATTTACTAAGTAAGATATCAGAAGATATCAACACAATATAATACAGTGTAATTGGGATTGAAACTAGTAAGTCAAATAAAACTAGAGAGTGTCCAAAAACCGCAGACCTTACTCTGATGCTGAAGATGAGACAGCTAGGGAGCTCACATTCTGCTGGGATGATCCAAAAGGGAAAAAAAAGAGGGTTCTCCTGACTTGCCAACAGTTTTATCTTTCCCTCTGAGCAGAAAATGGGAAAACGCAAAGTAATGCAAAGCCCTCTGGGCTATGTAGTTCTTCTCTTCTGAGACAGGGATACCCAGAACTACCAATGATCTGCAGAACTGGGGTACTAACTCTTTAACTCCCAGTGCACTCCATGATGTTATGATGTGGAACACATCATAAAAATTGTAAAACAATGACAGAAGGCATAAAGACAATTGTGAGACTGTCTTTTGTTTGTGCAGGTCTGGAAAATGACCTGCCAATTTTGTAAACATCTGTCATGATTTCCCAAAATGTGAGTGAGTACAGAGTGCTAGCATTCAAATACAGTGGCTGCTGCTGCAATTGTTATAGTCTAAAATGCTAGGCTTCCACCTAGGTGTGGTTTTGGTTTTTTGTTGTTGTTTTTTCTGTAGATAAGTGATCTCTTTGCCTGTAGAAGATTTGAGACATGAGTATCGGTGCAGATGTTTCTTTGGATTTGTTCTTATATTTTCTTAAAGCTTCTGTGTGTTAATTGAAAACTGATTCCCTTGATAATTGGTATGTGCTTGACAAGAGCATCTTGAGTTTGTTTGAGTTTAAATTTTATGTTTATTGGAGGAGTGTAGGCTTAGCAGTATGTTGCTTCGTCTGTACATTGGTAAGGCAGAATGGTGAATTCAGCAAATCTGATGCTTTGCTGCCTATTGACATGTGCTTTAAAGATGTGTATGTTGTTTTTTTTCCTTAGATGAGTGCACAGGATTTATTTACATTGCAGATTTGTCTCTGCAGAGTTAAGAACTTGAGTGGAAAAAATTTAGGAATGTTGAAGGAATGATTTATTAAGAATTGCTCTCCTGGGTTCACTCATGTCAGTGGTTAACCACCACTGAAGCTGTGAGATTTTTTTGTCCCTCTTAGTATTCTTCACTCTTCTGTGAATGTTTGTTTTCAGCTTGTGAAGAGCAATCTTGCTGTTGGGAGATGAGAGAGTAACAAAAAAGAAAAGTAAGAAATGTGATATTTTGAATTATCTAAGACTTTCAGTAGCATTTTCTATATAAAATATGTTAAAGGAAACACTTAGCATTGGCAAACATTACATGGCACTTTTTTTCTTTTCCATCTCTTGCTCATTCACTGCCTCCTTTTCTCCTCTTTCTACCAGAACAAAAAGTTCTTTGGCTCAGCTACATTCCTCTCTTATTTATTTATTTATGCTGTTACTGTCTGTTTCATACCCCTGTGAGGGTGGAGCTCTTTCTCTGGAAGATGAAGGCACAGTTATCAGAAATGTTTTGAAGTACTGCTGGACGGTAGGGTTCCTCATGTATCGCTGCTGCTTATTTTGCAGGAGACTTGGAGGAGGTTTTGATGCTGTTCTCACAGTGTTTTTGTACATGCTTCCTTCTCCTTCAGAGAGGATTTTGGGGTGGGTGAGGAGCATCCTCCAGGGAGCCTGCCAGTGGATCCTCACCCAACACTTCCCACACAGGGTTGCTGTGGGGCTAACTTGTGTTCTGACACCTTAGATACTGTTTTTGCTCTCACTGACTTTGTTGATGCTCAGCGCACAGGTGTATTGCATGAAATGTATCCTCATGGTGCATGTAGTGTTTCTGAAAATGCAGATAAACCAGGAGTTCTTTTTTTTCTTTTCTCTTTTTTTTCTTTTCTCTTTTTTTTCTTTTTTCTTTTTTTTCTTTTTTTTCTTTTTACAACAGAGATTGCAGTGATGATTATATTGCTTTAAATGCTGAGAAGATACAGATATGACTGGAATAGTTTCTTTTTTATTAAAAGTGTTTTGAGCAACAAAATGTTAGTATGATTTGATTACATAGAATTGTTGAATCACTCACGTTGGAGAAAAGACCTTAAAGATCATCAAGTCCAACCACGACCTAGCCATACTACCCNACACCAAGGTCCCTTTCCATCTGGCAGCTTTCCAGCCACTCCTCCCCAAGCCTGTAGTGTCGCTGGGAGTTGTTGTAGCCAAAATGCAGGACCCAACACTTGGACCTATTGAAACTCATACAGTTTAACTTGATCCATCGATCCAGTCTATCCAGATCCCTCTGTAGTGCACTTCTCCTCTCAGACAGATCAACATTCCCTTCCAGCTTGGTGTCATCTGCAAACTTACTGGAGGTGCACTCAATGCCCTTATCAAGGTATTTAATAAAGATGTTAAATAGAAGCAGCTGCAGTACCAGGCCCTGGAGGACACTGCTCATGACTGGCCGCCAACTGGATTTAACTTCATTGACCATAACTCTTTGGGCCTGGCCTTCCAGCCAGTGTTTAACCCAGTGGAGTACACACCAATCCAAACCATGGGCAGCCAGCTTCTTCATGAGGATGTTGTGGGGTACAATGTCAAAGACTTTACTGAAGTCCAGGTGGACCACATCGGCAGCCTTACCTTCATCCTCTTAAGTGGTTCGCATTGTCATAGAATGAAATCAGGTTTGTCAGACAGGATCTACCATTCATAAACCCATGCTGACTGAGTCTGATTTTTTTGTTGACCTTTAACTGGTCCATGATGGTTCCTGAGATTATCCATTCCATAACCTTCTCTGGCACTGAGGTGAGACTGATAGGTCTGTAGCGACCAGTGTCATCTTTTTGGCCCTTTTTGAAGATGGACATTACATTTGCCAGTCTCCAATCTGCCAGGACATCCCCAGTTAGCCAGGACTGCCAATGAATGTTGGAGAGTGCCTTGGCAATCACATCCACCAACTCCCTCAGCACTCTAGGGTGCAATCCATCCAGTGCCATGTACTTGTGAGCATCTGGCTTTTGGTGAAGGTCCAAAACTATCTCATCATGGATCACGCAAGGCCTGTTCTGTGACCCATCCCTGTCTACCAGTGCAGGGGACTGTGTTCCCAGGGAGTGGCAAGTCTTACGATTAAAGACTGAAGCAAAGAAAGCATTAAGCACCTCAACCTTGTCCTTGGTCACCAGGTTGCCCTCGGCATCCAACAAGGGATGGAGATTCTCCGTAGCCCTCCTCTTGCCGTTGATGTATTTATAGAAATACTTATTGTTTTTCTTTACCTTAGTGGCCAAGTTCAGTTCTAGCTAGTTTTTAGGGGATTGTCTGTAGAATCATAATTTGTCTGCAGAATTAGAATGTAGATTTTATCATACTTAGAAATTTTATCAATATCATCTTTTTTATGCCAGATTACAGCCATATATTGCAGATGTTACACACTGCAAGGAGAAAGCCAATCAAAGCCAACTAACATCAGTCAATTTGTAAAACAAAGCAATATTCTTTCATACAGTACTTATATAATTGCATTTCTTAAAAGCTATTTCTCCAAGGTAGTATGGTGATTTTATTACTGCAGCTTGTATGTTTTGAAAGTTATGTCTTGAAACTGCAATAGCGTTCTCATCCTGAGATTTCCATGTATGGCTTATTGCTCCCCTAGAAATGACATATACTTCAATGATTAGCAATAATATACACCAGTTCTTCCCAGCTGCTACAAGCTGTAAGTCTGTATTTGAAGGGAGAGGAGGGAAGAAAGTTTTTAATTTGTCTGAGGATTCTAATATTTAACCTCTTAAAGTCATTATGAATGGCGTTTTAAAATAGAAGTGATTTTAGAACTTGTGTGTGTGTATTTTAGAAGAGGAGATGAATCTTTGAATGCAAGCTTTTTTCGTGCATCTGTATATGAAACTTCATACTTGAAGGCATTCAATATGTCAGCTGTCATGCAAGTAGAAACTGTCCAGTGTCTTCAGAATACTGGAACTAATAATTATTAATGGAAAAATGTCAGTGAAAAAGCATGAACGACTTCCATCTCAGCACTTGTTTGGAAGGCAAAAGTAGTACAGGAGTTCATTTGGTTCTCACACCTTTACAGTAGTTTGCCAGCTGGCTCAGTGTGGAGTGTAGAGAAGTCAGTGTGCCAGGCTCACAAGTTGGGCACTGTTTTGTTGATTTGAATGGGGTTTTGTGTATGGAAATGTAAAGTGTTATGCTATATTATGAGTATTTGACCTGTTGCTATTTCTATTTTAGCATCAGGATGTGAAAGTTTTCTACCAGAGAGAAAAAAATATATATCCCTGTGGAAACTGATGTGCTTTAGTGAACACTGCACATTTAAGAATTTCTTCAAACTTACTTAGAGTAGAAAATGGTGGTACCAGTCACACGTTCTAGTGTAAGATAACACGGTTGTCTTGACTGTTCTGCTGTTTGAACATTACAGAGATGTGATCTACTTAAAGCAATACCCTGCTAAGCAGTTCTAGCAAAACATTCACAGAACTTTGTGTGGGATATGCATGGAGCTCCTCTCTATACTGAAGGCTGTATAGTATTGGATGCTGAGTGAATAAGAAGGACTTCAGATTGAGAGAGAATATATATTACAAATGACAGTAAGGGGGGACATGTTTTGTGATTTTTGAGATGCAGCTCTGTTTTTCTCCTTGCTGTTTCTGCTTACAGGCTATATTCCATATTTGAAGTGCTATATTCCATATATGAGCATGCTAATACCATGGTATCATTTAATCATCTGTATCTCATTAAAACTGTTTTATTTTAGGGTTAGGATAGAACTACTGAAGCAATGATTTATTTATTTATTTATTTTGTACATGACATGATTTTTCCAGAATTGAGTATTTCTTCATATACTTGTACATGTAAAGGGGCCTTCCAGAAACAA
This sequence comes from Odontophorus gujanensis, assembly GCA_013399175.1. Classification (NCBI taxonomy): domain Eukaryota; kingdom Metazoa; phylum Chordata; class Aves; order Galliformes; family Odontophoridae; genus Odontophorus; species Odontophorus gujanensis. The sequence continues at coordinate 12,191 of VXAB01005874.1, read as the reverse complement.
GAAGGACATCACCATTCTATCCAGAGAGAGCTTCAACAGTTTAGGATTGCATTAATGTTAATAGTGTGCGTATTGAGGTAATATTCAGAGTGAAACTAATGGAGAAAGCTGAATTTACAGTAGGGTGGGCATGGAATCACAGAATTGAAAGAGTTGGAAGGGACTTCAAGAGATTGAGTCCAACCCCTCTGCTAAAGCAGGTACCCTACAATAGGTCACACAGATGGGCAATTAGGCAGATCTTGAGTATCTCCAGAGAAGGATACTCCATGACCTCTCTGAGTAACCTGTAACAGTGCTCCATCACTCCTACTGTAAAAAGTTCTTCTGCATGTTTGTATGGAACTGTCTGTGTTCAAGTTTTAGGCCGCTACTTTGTCTTATTGCTGCACACCACCTAGAAGAGCTGAAGAGCCTGGCATCAACCATTTGCCTCCCTCATCCCTTTAGTTTTTTATAATCATTAATCAGATTCCCCCATAGTCTGCTTTTCTCCAGGCTGAACAGACCTGGGTTACTCAGCCTTTCCTAATACAAGAGATGCTTCAGGCCCCTTATCATCTTTGTAGCCCTCCACTAGACTCCTCCTAGAAAATCTGTCTTTTTTGAAATGGGGAGCCTAGAGCTGGAAGCAGTATTCTAAACAAGTCCTCATCAGGGCAGAGCAGAGGGGGAGGATCACCTTCCTCAACTTGTTAGCCATGCTCTTGTTAATGCACTCCGGGATACCATTGGCCTTCTTGGCCACAAGTGCACACTGCTAGGTCATGGCCAACCAGTTGCCCACCAGAACACCCCGACGCTTCTCCACGGAGCTCCTCTCCAGTAAGTTGTCCCTTAACTCACCCTGGTGCGTGTGGTTATTCCTGGTTATTCCTCCCTAGATGCACAACTCTACACTTGTTCTTGTTAAAGCTCATTGTCTATCCTACAGTCTTCAGGCACCTCTCCCATTCACCAAGACATTTCAAAGGTTATGGAGAGCAGTTCAAAAGTCACCTCTGCCAGCTCCCTCAGCACACATAGGTATATTCCATCAGGGCTCACGGATTTTCGTGCACTGATTTTTAGCTAGATGCTAACTGACCAGATCCTCCTTGACCAATGGAAAGTCTTCCCAGGCTCTCTCTTACCTTCCAGGTCTGGGATATTTAGGGCCTAGTCTTAGCATTGAAGACTGAAGCAAATAAGGCATTCAGACTCTCCACCTTCTCAGCGTCCTATTAGCAGTGCACTCATGTCGTTTAGTAGGAGAACCACATTTTACCTAATCTTCCTTCCACTGTTGACATACTTGAAGAAAAGAAAAAAACACAAACCTTTAGAGTAGCAGTTCCTCACCTGCAGTGGTTTTCTGTGTCTTAATATCACAATCATCAAATCATGTAATCACCAAGGTTGGAAAAGACTTTATTGAGTCCCACCATCCATCTCCAATATTTCCCACTAACTGAAGTCCCTCAGTACAACTTCTAAACATTTCTTGAGCACCTCTGGGGACAGTGACTCTACCACCTTCCTGGACAGCCCATTTCAGTTCCTGACCACTCTCTTGGAGAAGAAGTATTTCCTGATGTCCAGACTGAATCTTGTCATAACTTGAGGCCATTCCCTCTATTCCTGTTGCTAGTTACATTGTAGAAGAGGTTGACTCCCACTTCACCAGAACTTCTCTTCAGGTAGTCGTAGAGTATGTCTCCCCTGAGCCTCCCCTTCTCCAGACTAAACAATCCCAGCTCCTTCAGCTGCTCCTCATAAGGCTTGTGTCCCAGACCACTCACCAGCTTTGTTGCCCGTCTCCTGATATGATCCAGAGCCTGGAGGCTTGTAGTGAGGACCCAAAACTGAACACAGTACTTGAGATGCAGCCTCACTGAGTACAGAGGGATGCTTACTTCCCTGCTCTTGCTGGCAGCGCGGTTTTTGATCCAAGTCAGGATTCCATTGGCCTTCTTCACCACCTGAGCACACTACTGGCTCACATTCAACTGAGCATCTACCAACGTCCAAAGAACCATTTCCTCTACACAGTCTTACAGCCAGTCTGTCCCAAGCTAGGTTGTTGTGGCCAAAGTGCAGGACTCAGCACTTGGTCTTGTTGAACTTCATCCCATTGGCCTCAGCCCAGCGATCCAGCCTGTCCAGATCCCTTTGTAGGGCCTTCCTTCCCCCAGGCAGATTGACATTTCCTCCAAACTTGGTGTCATCTACAAACTTACTGAGGGTGCATCCAGGTCATCAGGCAGGACAGGCACCAATACCAACCCCTGAGGAACATTATTCTTGACTGTTTGCCCACTACATTTAACCACCTTCACCACCGTTCCCTGGGCCTGTCCCTCCAGCCAGTTTTTACCCACCTAAGAGTGTATTTGTCCAAGCCACGAGCTACCAGCTTCTCCAGAAGAATACTGTGGGAGACAGTGTCAAAGATTTTGCTGAAATCTAGGTAAACTCATCCACTGGGCACAGGAGGAGATCAGGTTGGTCAGGCAGGATTTGCCCTTCATGAACCCATGCTGGCTCAGCCTGATCCCCTGGTTGACCCACATATGCTGTGTGATCTCCCTCAAGATGATCTGCTCTATAACCTTACCTGGCACTGAGGTCAGGTTGTTGGGCCTGTAGTCCCCTGGATCCTCCTTACAAACCTTCTTGTGGATGGATGTCACATTGTTAGGCCTCTCGTCCTCTGGGACCTCTCCAGCTGACCAAGAATGCTGATAGATGATGAAAAGATGATAGGTGGTTATTTCTTACTTTTTTGTTTGTTTGTTTTGTTTTGTTTTTGCTTGTAGTCTCAAATTTTGCCCTTAGCAGTAATTAAAAAAAAAAAAATCTTTCTTCTTTTGTCTGGGAAGATGACTACACACTGCGTTCAAAGGCGATTTTCATGCACACATGGGTTTCACAGAACTGATAATCATACCGGAAACTCCTTACCTTCTTGCTATCCTGAGAGGTGAAACCTCAAGTTTCTGCCACTTTACAAGGGTCCAAAGACAGAGTAATGTTGTGTTTAGAACAGTACTAATTGAAATTTAAATATTTAATGTACTTTTCTCAAGGTTTAATCATGCTGGCTGAAGCCTGCATAATTTGAGGTCACCACTTCAAAGTCTCCCAGGGTCCGTGGAGAGGTTTTGTGTGCTGTTGCCACTTCACAGAGCAGACTCATTTTGTTCACACAGTGCTGTTGCCTTGTTTAGGCTAACGGTGTTCGCTTTCTTCAGGGAGATGATGAGTTCTCTTTTTATTTCTTTGACAAAGCAAATTTTAAAGATGATCATTTTCAACAGGATTGGTAGTTAAGTGCTATTTTTTGCAATGAGCATAGCAGTTTGGGAAATGAACGTCTACCGGACTGATTAAAGTTTGTGATATCATTTCTGTAGGGTGTGGCCTTTGGGTTTTCAGGAAACAGTTTGAATTTGTATCTCATTTATTCTGAGTGCTTTATCTTGATCTGGTAATTAAGGATGTTTTTTAAATAGAAATAGTATGAGACATGCTAATTACAATGGTACAAAATATTTTTATAAAGGGTAGTTGTACCCATGACAATTGTATATATACAGTAATATGACAGGAGAATGTATTAGTAGATTTGAAGGTGGAAGAGTGCAAAAACTAAGCATGTTAATTGACAAAGTTCTGTGAAAACCTTTATACATGGAAATGGTTGACACTGGGATGGTGAATTAATCTGTAGTATGGACTCACACAGATGAGAAAACACAGTATAGCAGATACTGTGGAGATTGGACAGTTCTTCAGTGCCATTACATACTGTGAAACAAAACTTGCCTATGTGTTCCTTACAGGTTTGCTGAAATGACTGTATGTGGTTAAAGGAAAAGTGTGCATACATTTTTAGGTATTTTGATATGTTTGAAATGTAACATGAGTAGTTCCTCCTGAATTTGGTCAACAGAACATAGTCACTGCAGTGGAAATCACATAAGTTCAAAAGTATCCTGTTTTTCTTCTTTCCATTTTCATTCTTTCCCATTTTCCCAATAGAAGAGCAGGCGAAATGCCTTTGGGGGCTTTTCTTTCCAGTGTTACCTTGTATTATTCTATAACTTCAGACAATTTCCAGACAGATAGGATATTCAACAAAGGATATTTTTTCTGTTTTCCTAAAGCACCTGGATGAGAAGGAATTCTCTGGTGAAGTGTTATACTGATATTTTCTGACCAGAAAATTAGGATAATACTGTGATAAATTTAAAGGCAGTAGCCTATTTAAACAGTTGAAATTGGTTCAGTGACCATCGCAGATTACATTCACAAATTGAGATTTCTTTTCTCGATGTTTGAAATTTAAAAAGAAGGCTTTGGGGAAGAAGAAATGATTTTCTCTACTGTAGTACAGACTATTGGAGATCTTGCACTGTGTGTCTATTAAAAGTTCTTGAGGCCAAAGTATTGTGATCCAAAACTGAGATTATTGTGCCAGGCAATTATGAAACTGATGTAGAGGAAAACAGCCCTTGTTGACCTTTAACAAGAAAGTGGAACAGTGGGTAACTGAGAACTTCTTCTCCTGAGATTTATGCATTTGTAGAAAGTAGTGTCGCTGTTCCCTCATTCCCAACGATTCATTAGATTTCTGTCTGAGATCTGCGTGAAATTAGGTTATTTACTAGGTCTGGGCAAGGTAGATACGTCTTATTTTCTGTAACAGAAAGGTATTGTCAGGCTTGTCTGTGTATGACTGGTTTTCAGATCAGCCTGGTGACATTAGAGTTGCTCAGTAATTTTATATGTAATTCTAACTTGCAGAGTGTCACAGGGGCAGCCTTAGTGTGTAATTGTGGAGAAACCCAGGCAGGTGAAATTTCATCTAGACCATTGTTTCCTACATCACAGATGAGGTTTCTTTTCATTCATCAGAATGTGTGTACTTTTCTTTTTCTTGTACAGTAATTGAACATCTTGTTTTCTGAAAACTTTGCAGCATAGAAAAAGCTTGTTCAGACTTGTTTACCACTAGTGCAGTGTTAGAGGACTTCAACCTGCTATTTTCATCAACTTCTTTCATGTTTTTGCTAATAAATGACATCAGCTATTAATATTGGAAGTATTTTTAAATTTTAAATCATATTTCTAACATCTGAAGTTGGAATTTATAATATTTTTAGAAGCTATTTATCAGTCGTGATACTTTATGATAAGTAGGAGGAACTCTGGTGTATCCATAAATGTGTTGTTATGTATCTTTTTCAGGTAAATGTTACTCCTTCTGTACAATCTGCTGGTGAGTTCCGCCAGCTTCTCCACAATGGTGTGAATGTAGGGTCCTTACCGCATAATGAGTCTTATTTGTTGGCTCAGCAGAATGGCAGCCCAGTGAATGTGCTGGAAGCAATGAGATCCATTACTCCACAGATTAATGGGAAATCTTCTAATGATGACTTTGAGCAACTGATCAGATGTATGTCCCAGGTAACAATATCTTCTGCTAATCCTGAAATGTGACAAACAATAGTGTACTTGTTATTAAAAAGAAAAACAAACAACATAGATAACCTTTTACTGTTAGGAGCAACTGGCAAATGAGAAAGCAGTATTGGAAAAATAGCCTTGAGATTGTTCCTGCTGATACTGTCTTTAGCTGGGCAGTGTGACACTCACAGAACTGAATGCTGTTGTCTTTCTCTGCTCATTTTAGGACTAATGCATGTATGCAGGACACCCTTTGATAGAGCATGCTCCTGTGTACCTAACTAACAAAAGCCAGTTGTTCTATGTCATTGAAAATGAGATAAAAAATTCCTTTTTGACACCGCTGTGTGTTGTTCTGTAATTTTACTATGATTCTGTGGTAGGCAAAAGTCACTCCAGTGTTTGTGGCTGAGAATGGTCATGCATCTGTTCTGCCATTTTTCTAATTAACTTTTGAAAGAGCCAGATATGGGAAGTCTTCTGCAGTTCTTTTTTTGCATGGTTCTACTTTTCTTTTGAATTCCATCCTCTTATTTCTTGTCCTGCATCAAAGTTGTCCTCTACTCTCTGTTGTAGATTGCCACTGTAGAGCCTGAACTCTATATTGAACTGATTTTTCCTTTTCTGTCTCTCAAATCTTTTATAATTATTACCTGTCTAATATGATAGTTCAGTTTCAGAACTGAAGAACTGTATTTCAGTTACCAGTGTTACGTAACCTTGTCTAGTTGTAGCAGTCAAATTTAAAGTTCACTTAAAAGGTTGTTTACCACATTCATTAATTCTGCTCTTTGACATTTTTAATACCTGTACCCTTTTATTTCTTCTGAACAGGGTCGTCCTGTTGAGACAATTGAGCTTATTAAGCCTCTCAGTGGTGGCCTAGGCTTCAGTGTTGTGGGGCTCAAGAGCGAAAACAGAGGAGAACTAGGAATATTTGTGCAGGAAATACAGGAGGGAAGTGTAGCACATAGGTAAGATGACAACTGAAATATTTTACTGTGCCAAGTGTTAATGACACACTGCAATTTAGTTGTGTTATTGCTGGTGTATTTGTGATATGAGCGTGCGTTTCACTTGCACTCTGAGCCATGCAGCCTAGCATTACTCAGTTTTTATAATTCTGGAGTAACACAGCATGTGACTTGTGCTTGAATTTTACTCAGATGTAGTTTCTTCATGGTTTGCTTACAGTAACTCCCTTTCGTAAAGATGGCTACAGTTCTTGTCATGGCTTTTAAAACTGAAATACAGGTGTTGCCATCCTTGGCTGAAAAATAACTTAGTGCTAAAAAAATCCATTGTGATTGGTGAGATTGTGAAGTATATCCCCACTCTGCAGGTGTAAAGAATCCAGCTTTTAACTCAAGAAACCTTGACCTGACATCTTCAGGCTTTTAGAAAGAAATACTCAGCTGGTGCTATCAGAAACTCAGCAATAATGATAGTTTGTATACAGTGTGCTTTAGATATTAATCCTGCTTCTGCAAACGTGTGTTGAAAGAAAAGGATTTCTGCTGTAAGAGCAAGCGAACAAACTTAATGGTGAACATCAGCAATACTGGTTCACGGTAGACTAGGTTGTTATTATGCAATGGGATATATAAATTCTCTGCTGATTTGCTGGTTAGATCTCTTTTTGTGTCGTAGTTTATATATTGCAGGGGATGGCTGGATCATTTTAGTACTATAGGTCCTTATAGTATTTTTTAATTTGCCTAAATCCTCATTTTTTCCATTTTCCCTACCACCTTTCCATGTGGCCTTTGCTTTTGTTCCTAATCTTATATGGAGGAGCTGAGAGAGCTTCCCTGAAACAAATCCTGCTAATGTGATGGCAAGAAAATAGCTATTCAGTAGTTGTTATAGACTCAGATCAGAAAGGTCCTCGTAATAATAAATATTCCATAGCATTCTGAGAAATAGTTCAAGTTCACAAGTAAAATATTATGTGTTAAAGCTAAATAGTGTCTTTTTCTTTATGAATGCTGTTGATTACTTGTAGTATAGAAGCTGCAGTAATATGGATTCTTGTTCTCAATACTTCCCTTTGTTTTGTAAAGCACTGCCACTTTAGGACACTGAAGGCATGGCCAGTGTCCCTACTGATTTGTTGTGGAACAGGTAGAAGCAGTGAAGGAGGAAGATGATGACTTGTCTGTGTAGGCTTTATAGAGCTCATTTGAAGTAAGGGCCAGGTGGGGAAAATTGTGCAGTTTTACAGTAGTGCTTCGTTTGTCAGAAAGTGAAGAATCATTCTGTAATTTATTAAAGCCTTTTCTTTCTCTCATTTAAAAGGCATCTATTCTATCATTTTAGTTTTTCTTTGTGCGCTCCCCTCCCCCTTTTTTTTTTTTTGTATAAAAACAAAACTAGTTTCCATAATGTCTTGATGGAAGTGTGTTCTTTGATGAATATTCAGAATGGGTGCACTGAACAAAGCAGAGCATTTAGTCTGTTAAGCAAGAGGCTCAAAGTTGGGAATAAACATAAGTTCCCGGGCTATGGTTGGGGGTGACTGAGATCTAATATGCTTAGTCTCAGACGGAGGTACAGGGTGAAGAAAGCTAGCTAGGGGGGTAACAGCCAGGGGAGAGTGGCAGAAAGATTAGCTTCAAAGGAAGCAATCACCAGGGTGCTGCATCAGCTCCTTTCAGCAGAACTGCAGGGAAAGATTAAAAAGTAGTTTAAATAGAGAAGAGGATATTGAAAATACTGGAAAACTGTCAAAATATTATAATTACTGTGGCAACACTTTTTTGATTATTCTTGTTTGGTTGGTTTGTCACCCCCCTTCCCTGTTGATGCATACGTGACAGAGATGGAAAGCTGAAGGAAGCAGATCAAATCCTTGCTATTAACGGACAAGCCCTTGATCAGACAATTACACATCAACAGGCTATCAGCATCCTACAGAAAGCAAAAGATAATGTCCAGCTAGTTGTGGCCAGAGGCAATTTCCCTCAGCTCATCAGTCCTGTAGTTTCCCGGTCTCCATCTGCTGCTAGCACAGTTTCAGCCCATTCCAACCTGGTGAGTATACCCCAAATGTCTGTGTAGTCAGTTCTGGGCGTATATGTGTTTAGGTCATCTAGTATTTTGTGATTTTTTTATTGTAACTTGTTTGCATATTTTTTCATCTACAAATTTTTCTTCCTGATATCTTTGTTGCATTTGGTCCCATGCAAAGAGTAGAAAATACTTAGCCTTGCTGTGAAGATCTTGATGTTGGCCATCTACCAGCCTGTATCTCCATCACTGCAAGTAGAACGTATTTAAATTCCTGTATAAACTTTTGTTTTAAGGTAACAGTAAACAAGATCTCTTTTTCTCTCTTACCTTCTATGTGGGCAAAAAAAATTTTGTGGAACTGCATTCTGATCTGCACAACCACCTCAGTGGATACTTCTCTGTTCCTTTGTTCTGTTGTAGCAGTGGGTCTCAAATAAACCAATAGAGGAAGCTATCAGAATGTCATAGGTAGGGACACACTTCATGGCACACAGAAATGAGCTCTGCTGCTTTTGAAAGCTTTTATGTTTATAAAGAGAAGATAGCTCAGAAACACAGTAATGCTATGCCTCTCTCTTCCTGGTATCTTCCTCATGTAACGTCTGATACATTTTTGCTTACCCCCAGGGTTATATCTTTGTATCTCTTTGTTCAGTTATCTGTGAGTGTTCTTTAGGGCAGTCTGTAATTGGAGGTATATGGCCTGGTCTATCAACTATTCTAGTTAATTTTAACCATTGGCCTAAAGTGTTTGGTAACAGAATTTCAGAATTATTGCTTCCTTATGTGTGCAGAAATATTGCAGATCAGATAACCCTTTCCTGTCAGCGCAGAGGAAGGGCCTGCTTTCTTGCAGTACTCCCGTTGTGTACTTCTTTCTCTTTGTGATTACTTCCGTATTTCCCGAACATCTTCTGCCTCTTGAAAAAATGTTCCTTCTAAACCTGGCATAGCTCATTCATTTTTTTTTCTTAAGTGTGTTTTTTTTTCTAGTCATTTCTAGTCTTTTCCTTCAGATTTCAATTGCTTGTGAAAAGTAGCTTTTCTTGAAGCCTTCTTGTTTTCGATTTGTTTTGTTGTCTTTGGTTTATGATAAGGCTGTGGATACTAAAGAAATACCACATGGTTTTGTATTTGCAGTATCTTGATTTCCAAAATAACACTTTATTTTTGAGTTCTTTCCTGGTAGAACAATAGCTGTGGTTTTAAATTTTAGATGAGTTAATGATGTGATCTGTACTTATACTAAGCAATACCATGAATGTTCCAGATATCGGACAACCCTGAAATCTTTGTTCACTACACAGGGAGAAAATCTATTCATATATAACTTGTAATATCTACTGCTTTGTTTAGTCTTAGCTTTTGAATGAGGTTTATACTTTCTAATGTGTTTTGATTGCCAGATTGAACATGCACGTATTTGAAGGTTTTATTTTCCAGTTCCATGAGGTTTCCTAGGGGGAGCAGTTTTGGTTTTGTTTTGTTTTGTTTTGTTTTTTTTGTCGATGACAAGGAGGTAGGTAATCATAGAATGTTGCATAAATTCTTTCAGGTTCTCTTTCATGATGAGAGCCACCTAAACAATGACAGGATGTGTGACAAAGGCACAAAGCTGTGATGTGGAAGGTTCACACTGGACATTAGAAAAAATTGTTTATCATGGAAGTGGTCAAACACTGAAACAGACTTCCTAGTGAGATGTTTGGTGCCCTGTGATAATTAGTGTTTATGACACATTTGGATAATGCCCACATTAATATGTTTTAACTTCTGTTTATTACTGAATAGTTCAGGCAATTGAACTAGACGATGTTTGTAGGTCCCTTCCAACTGAACTAAACTGTTCTTGCTCTATTAACTAGCCTTCCTTCTACTTTTCTTTATTTGAAAACATACCTGAGAAGTCAGAGAAAATATTTGTGAGTGTTAAAATGTAATTCCATATTTTTTATCATTTGCAAATTTAATGCTTATTTCTTTGAGGTTCACTGGCAGCATGTGGAGACCATAGAGTTGGTGAACGATGGCTCGGGTTTGGGATTTGGGATAGTTGGTGGAAAATCAACAGGAGTGATTGTTAAAACCATCCTCCCAGGAGGGGTAGCTGATCAGGTAAATTCAACCAACCTTTCTATTTATCATTCAGTACAGTGTGAAGTTTCTCTTTACTTTTATACTCATACTAACTACTGCTTGCTTTTTCCTTTGAAGAGTAAGAAGGAGAGAGCACATGGTGAAACTTACCCTTTGTAAAGGTTTTTTTGGTGCAGGGAATCTGTGCATTTGAATATAAAAACTGGTGCAAATGCTAAATGCTGACGCATTTAGAATTCTAATTCTTTCATGAATATACTAGTTGTAATTCAAGGAGGCAGTAATTATTTTGTCTCCTCTGACCATGCAGGTTAAAGGAGTGGTGTTTCTGCATCTCTCCCTTGGGCTTACTTAAGGTCAGAGCAGGCATCTGCCTTTGTGGATCTGCTTTAGATCATAGGCTATGTAGCTACCTTTGATCCTTCCTGGAGGGGGTTCAGAAGAAGTGAAAGTGGTCATCAGAGCCCATTTTGAGCTTGTCCCTAAGCAGAGATGGATTTGTTTTCTAGACTTTAATAATTTCCCATGGGCTAAGTTCCTGTGAAGCATTGTTATTAGTTAAATAGGAGAATAAACCTAAATAAATCAAAGTGTGAAACAATATAACTAATTGGAGTTAGTTATATTCTCTCTAAGAGAGAAGTGTATTTTATTTTAACTTATAGTTAATTCTGAGTGTCGTTTTTTTGAAAAGAAGCATGAAGCTGAGTATACCTTTTAATGCTGTGTTCGAAAATGAGACTTGGAGTTCTGTAAACTATGTGTAACTGTTAGGTATTAGCAGGTGGTAGCCATAACTATTTGTTATTTTTTTCATGCTTAGTTGAGTGTCTGCTTAAATAAAGAATGTCCTAGATATTTTTTGAGAAATTTCTAATAAAATTAGCATGCCATTGAGTGATGCGCTTGTCTTCTACTGTGCTACCAGGATGTTGATTAGGTATTCAGGCAGTCTCTAGTTCATATGTATTAAAAGTTACTAAAAGCATGCAATCATTCCCTAATTTTGTTATTAATGGGAGGAATTGCAGGGTGGTTACTTCATTATTTATTTTTCTGATCCAGCATGGGAGGTTGTGTAGTGGAGACCACATCTTGAAAATCGGTGATACTGACTTGACTGGAATGAGCAGTGAACAAGTGGCACAAGTTCTGAGGCAATGTGGAAATCGAGTGAAACTGGTAATTGCAAGAGGTCTTGTTGAGGAACCACCTCCACCAGCAGTCCCACCAGGTACTCCAGTACCCATCTCAACGCCAGAGAAACAAGTAAGCAACAGTAAATACACTTGCGGCAAACTTTTACTTCAAACACAATTTTATTTTAACTTCTACTTGAATGTCTTTCATGCTTATGTTCTCAAGAGTCAGCATTTTTAATCTCAGTAGCACTGTTTTTATCTTACTCTCTGTGAGATGTTAGATTTCAATAGTCTACGCTGCAAGGAACTGCATGCTTGAGTCCTTCTATGATGCAGAGTTGATAATAAAGATATGACCTGAATAACTTCAGGATTGATTAACCCTTGGACATACTTGTGATTTTGCAGTCATACCTTGGAAAGTATCTCTGTAATTTTTTCTTTAGAGCATACTGGTTCTGTAGTATTTCGCAGAATCACAGAATTGTA
>VXAB01005872.1:0-11733 GCA_013399175.1 Odontophorus gujanensis | reverse complement strand
ATAAAACCATGACACTAACTAACAACCAAATGAACCAACACATGAGAAACACATAAACCTAGAACTTGGAAAAGCAGAAATCTTGCTCAATGAGGAAGGACTGTCATTACCATTTAAAGTAATGCAAGATTTATTATATAATTGAAACTTTTGCATGCTTCTCCAACAAATCATAAAGAAGATCTCACATGTGAATACATTTTAGTGGGGCATACATTTTGCTGAAGGAAATTCACAGTACTGCAAGGCAGTGAATTAAAAGAGTGTTACTGAGCTCAGTTACCTCCCCTTGAAAACTGAAACCGAGTATGAATGTTATGGATCAGAAATATTTTTTTATAGATTTTTTAAATTTAAATCCATAAGGCTACATTTTGTTTACCGGTTTAATAATTACCTTCCATACCGAAATGGTTTGACATTGTAAGTCAGAAGGTTCCATTTCACTGAACTGAAACATGTTGAAGTGTAGAAAACATTTGACAAAACTTGAGATGTCTGATGAGGGAAAGTACCTTAGCTTTTGGCCAACTTTCCTGATCACCTTTATCACTGCATGACATCATTCTCTATCATAGAATATTAGATCTAGTCCTGTGTAAGTGCCTGCCCTCCAGAATTTCATAGCATCAGACTCTCCAGCTTTAAGGCTTGACATCAGAGTAGGCTGACATGCAGAGGCAGCAAATAATCCAGAAGCAGTCAGCCAGGGAGATTCACTCTCAGCTCCCTGGAAAAGGACCTGATTAGTTGTTGAATGGGGAGGAGCCAGAAAGCCTTCAGAATTAACAGGAAGTTAAAATAAATAAATAAATAAAAATAAAAAGAAGAACAAATACAAAAAAAAACTGAGATGCTTATTGCTTGTAAAGTCCCAGAGCCATTGATTTTAATAAACTACTTTGTGTACTGCAGAGATGGCAAACTTGCAAGTTTAAAAACCTTTTAACTATACAATTATAGACCCCTTAACTGGCTGCCTCAGATTTCCAGGAAAATTCTAAGCTTCAAAAGCTGAGTTTTAAGAAAAAACAACACAGTATGATGTGTGATTTGTACTTAAATCACAAGCACTGTTTGTTAAGTAAGAAGTACAGTAAAAGATTAGGTTTTGTGATGGGAATTACCATGCTTACTCAGACCTATCTTTCACTGAGAATCAAAAGCGTACATGAATGCATGGGAATATGAGGAGATGTGCAGACATTTAGATGCATGGAGGCATAAACTAGGCATATGAGTTATAATTTAGTTACATGAAAATATATTTCAAATTTGTAAAAAATTAATATATAAATCTTAAAAAACGTTTTCATTAACTTCTATTTTTGGATCATTCTGTCTACTGTGTAAAACTGAAGGCCTCTCTAACATTAAAATTTACAGCACAATAATGCAAATAATTGTTCTTTTATTGGCTCTGAATTTTATATACATTTATCATTAAATACAGCAAATATATTTTTTACTTTATTAATTTTTTTTTGGATGAGAATTCCACTACAGTCATTAATTATACCTTGATCAAAATTCATAGACTAAATTTGGGTCGTAGCTATGAAAAAGTGACTTTTCAGTAATGAAGCATGTTTTAACTCTGATCTTTGTTAATCAAAATGCAGAATATATTGGACTTAGTTTCTATTTAACAGAATTCACATACATAGTAACATACAGGTGGCAGATTTGCCATATCTGTGTCAAGTAGAACTATGTTTAGGCATGTGTTTTGCCAGTCTACGTATGAAGGTTCATCAGCAGTCCTGTACAACAGAAGGCAAGGTATGAACAAATTTTTATATGAATGCAAGAATGAGAAAAGTCACAAGAATTCAATCTAAACAGAAATTCTGGAGATGTTTTGGCTGCATTCTCTAAAATTCCTCAGAATAAAGAATAATTAGATTTCCAAAGAAGCTCATTATTTCATATGGTTACCCTCTTATAAAATCTGTCTGTAAAATTGTTAGCTCTTTCGTGTGTGTGTCTGTGGTTGCATTTTAAGTTGTTTTATATGACTGTTTCTTTGCTTTAGCAGAAGACAGCCTAGAATAGTCTATGAATGGCTTAACATAAAATTTTTTAAAGCCTGAATGAATGATAGTCTTGAAAATGCTATTTTGATTTCAGTAAAAGTGAAGCCATGAGCTAAGAATTATTGATGAATTTTTTTTTTATTTTTTATTTTTGTAAATTAAATGTATTATAACTATGTGTTTTCCAGTAGTGAGAACACAGATATATAATGAGCTAAAAACTGCCAGTTTTGTGTGATCAATTTGGAGAAATGCTGTAAAAATATTCTCAGTTCTTTCTCCTTTAAATTGTAAATTTACTAGCTAATGGGGCTCAGAATGCAACATCATTAAGGCTTGTCCAATTTAACTGTAACGTTATACTTCACCAATGAGACCTAATAGGCTGATGGCAATTTGGTAGGTAAGTCATCTGCAATGCTTTTTTATAACAGGCTTTCTTCAGAAATCAGAAGAATCCATGAGTGATCTATTAGCCCCCTGATTTATGGATCAAACTCCATCCTTACAACAATAGCTTACAGCCATGCGCATGTCCTCTCCCTGTTTCACATGAAGCCAAGCAAAGATACAGATTTGTTAGGGACTTATTTTGAATAGTGATCTCTCCAGAAACTGCCATCCAATCTAAAAATCTCCCTTCAGGAATGTGATCCTGCCCTGACACATTCTGGGGGAGTTCCCCCAAGACCCCCAGGCAAATCATGCTGGATATTCACACTATTCAGCTCAATCCCTCTTAACCTTCAAAACTGTGACTGCAATGGGTTGGTGCCTGAAAAGCTGTATTCTTGATGTGTGCTGAGCTTGCTAAATTACCTGAAATAGGTTTCTCTGTTTCACAGGAGTCTTGATTTTGTATCCTCCTTTTCATTACCGGTTTTCAGTACACAAAACAATATGTATGTGTAAGGAGCTTTGTGATAAGCTTCCTTTTTACTACTCAGTAAAATACATTATTGCAAACAGTGTTTTAGTAAGGAAATCAAGTGTGAGATATAGTAAGATATTACCTACTTTAGGGTTCAATATAACATCAGTGGGACAATCTACAAAATAAACAATAATCAAAAATGAGAGCATAACCTTTTGCATAAGGATATGATTTCTGAAAATAAATGTTTTCTAGAAGCTGTTTTGAAAATGATCAGTATTCATCTAGGTTAGCTGAAGTATGGTATGAACTCTTTACTCAGAAAAACCTGGTTATCAAGGGCTGCAACATTATGATCTATGTAAGAAATAGGCAGAATATTAAAAGATACGCAAGCAGAAGTCCATATATGGTCTGTGATGATTTTGCAACTGTATGATTGAAGATAATGATCTCATTGGATGTTTTGTAGGATTAGGATTTGTCAGCACTCATGGGAAATTTTTGGATAAACCAGTGTTAAAGAGAGTGGAAGCACTGACATAGTAGAAGGCACGGATTCATTTAAGTCTGATCTACAGAGAGAGTTCAGAATATGATAGGATGTAAAAAAGTCATAACAAATTAACCGTTTTTCATATCCTCAGCAAGTTAATCCCACTAAACTTTAGCTATTCAGACCTTTATCACTTATTTAGGCTTCATTTAATAATCAATTTCATTTCTAGTATGACTCATTCTAAAAGTGAAAATCTTAAACAGGACATATAAATCACTCTGTAAATTTATTTTTCTATTTGACTTTAAAGAGGACTGGTTTGATTATAGACATCTAAACTGAAGCTAAATGGGATGAATCACATCCTCAGACTCTAATATAATGGTCTTTATTCCAAATTATGCACTTAAGAATGGGGAATATGGGCAACTACACAAGAAATCAATAACAAATTCCAAATTAACCTTCGACGTGAAGAGTAGCCTATTCACTGTGTTCTTTTCATTGAATTGATAGCATCTTTTGTCTGTTAAAAGGCAAGATAAGAACCCTTGCAGTTGTGGTTTTAGGGCTTTATTTAATCCATTGCTACTGTCTGTGTTATTTAAAGGGTGAAAAAGTATGTTTTAAAAAAATAAAATATCTGTAATTAATATAGGCATACTCAACTGGTAATATAACCAGTCAGGCTGAACACAACAGTATCTACTGTAGTACGTCCTCTAATGTGTCACTTCCCAAAATTCGTAACTCCTACTAAATTACCTTGATTTTAAACATTGGTGATTGATAATAAGAATTCTAAGAAAATGTCACTCAACAAAATGAAAAACAACTAGTTTCCTTCTTATTTTCTTGTCCCATTTATTGACTAGAAATGTTGGTAATGGCTTTTCCTGAAGATTGTTGACAAATAGTGATTTAGTAACATGAGATGGAGTACCTTATATTTGTACCACAATAATTGTGTGCAATTGCTGTAAACAGCTCTGCAACCATCCAAAGTGACCTATACAGGCTGGATAAACAGGCTATGAAGAATCTTGTAAAGCTCATCAATGGGAAGTGCAGAATTCTGCATGTGGGGTAGAACATTTTCATGTATAAATACATGTTGGGAGTGCACAACTGGAAAGAAGCTCTGCAGAAATGACGTGAAAATCCTTCTGGATACCAAATAGAACAAGACCCAACAATTTGCCCTTGTCATGAAGAAGGCCAGCAGCCTCCTAGGATGTGTGAAGAGTTTTGCCATTGGGTCAGGAGAAGTCATTCTTCCAATCTACTCAACACTGGTAAGACTGTGCCTGGGACACTCTGTCCAGTTCTCGGCTCCTCAGTATCTAAGACCAGATATACTGGAAAGACTCCAGCAATGGTCCACAAAGATGAAGAAGTGTTTGGAGTATCTCTTGTTTGATTGAAAGCCTGGTAGAATAGAAACTGTTCTGCCTGGAGAAGGAGAGGCTTAGAGGGTTATCTTATCATTGTGTGTAAGTACTTGAAGGGAGGGTGAAAATGGTATGGAACCAAACTCATTTCTGTGGTGTGCAGTGTCAGGACAAGAGGCAATGTGCGCATGCTGGGACACTGGAGACTCCATCTGGACATCAAGAAGTACTACTACAGTGTGTGTAACAGCACTGGCACAAGATGCCCAGAGATGTTGTGGAATTGTGGGCCATTTTTAGTGATGTGCATAATTCTCATTAACTCAAATGTCTTGTTACTAAACATCCCTAAGAAACTAACTGTTCATGGTTCTGCATAGAGCATACACAGAACATATGTACATATACCAATTCAAGAATCCAGCTTTCAGCAGTGTGAAGCATACTAGCTTTATGGAAAGAAGGGAGAGAAGAGGAAGTTGTATGAGGTTCTATAAACAATGGTACATGTGGTGATGGAAATGGCAAAGATGTGTTTATCTCATAATTATAGTGAGAAACTTTATGTTTTCTCTCAAACATCTTCTCCCAAACATCTTCTGAGCTACTATCATGTTGTAAGTAATTCATAGAATGACTTGTGTTAGAAGGGATCTGAAAGATCATCTAGTCCTTATTCTCATGTATGTTCTCTATCAGGGCAAAAAACTGTTTCACAGGTAAAATAGCACAGGTCAGATGTGCAGTTTATGGTATAATTTGTTAAAATAATTCTTACAGGAATTACTTAACTGATAACAGAAACTTACACATTCAAGTATACACAAAGAGTTAAACAGAACTTCAAAGTATGCATGGTGCAAAACAACCTATGTAATTGTTCAACTGTTGACAGAGAGATTTGGAAAGTCTTAAACCGCTGACAGGACAGTTAATGGGTAGTCATCTGGTTATTATTATTTCAGGTATCTATGTTTTCCTCTTCTGTAGGAAGATATCACACAAGTCTCTCTCTCTCGCTCTTTGTTTTTCTTTTCTTTTTTTTTTTTTTTTTTTGTTCTCCTGCCACCACAAGGCAATGGATTGTTATCCCAAACTTCACCCCGTTGACATCAGAGAGAGGATAACTTTTTTTTTTCAGTGGAAATAAACTCTTGCCCTTCAAAACAAGAAGTCATTATAGGGTGTGATTCAAGAACAAGGTTAGAGAATTTTATGGCACCATCAAAGGGTAATAAATTTTGGCAAGAGCATGTGCTTCTGAAAACAATGACTTCAACTATTGTGATTCAACCAAATACCACTATGAAAACACCCAGTTTGCAAAGGTTTACAATACAGATATGATGAAGTTATTATCACTATTTACATACTGTGTATCACCCAAACTATGCTGGGCATGTAGGGAGGTATATTTCATACTCAGAAGGTTTTAATTCCAGTTACAGATATGGCACAATAATAGAGAGTTAGAACAACAGGTAGAGGAAACAGCAGGATAGAAAGAACATAATCAAATAGGAAAGGTCAGGGAATTATATAACTGTGCAGAAAACTTGTTACCTAATATATATGTATAGTATTTACAAGTTTTTTTTATTACCATAAAAAGTTTAGTTTATCATGATCAAAGCTGATGTGTCTTGGAGTTGTCCAGGGTATATTATTTACTCAATGTTAGACAATGCAGTGGGAAAGGAGAATAGTGAACAACTGGGAACATGGGGTCAGACTGCAGATTCTGTTATTGGACAAGGCAGAGCAGCTACTTTGCTTGAGTTACGTACATCACAGGTTCATGATCTAACCATTGGCTTTGATCATCCTGGAGACTAGAGCTTGTTCTCTCCCTTACTTTCTTTCTTAATTTCTATTCCTGGATTTATTGTAGCAGCAGCTAAAGTACCTACAATGGCTCCTAAATGAAATTGTTCCTTGTAGCAATAAAATTCTGCAGAGTTCAGGCTTAATATTCAAGTACAGTTGATCCAGAGAGAATTTCTTTATGCATTTGGTTGTGATATTACTTTTGTTTTCTNACGACATCTATCCTTCACATAGAGCTATAAGTCTCAAAGTCTAATTTCTTCCAATGTTGGTAGAAATGCTAGGACTTACAAAATCCTCAGTCTATCTGCTGTGAGTCTATCTCTGGGTCCATATCAGACATTGAAAAATATGATATTTGTCTCAGTTTCTCACACTCAATATGTGAGATTTCCTTGTGTCAACCATGTGATACATGGAAACAGTCTGCTTTGCCCACTGGGAACCTGAAGGCATGGGTGATTTCTGCTATACTTGAAATAGGAAAGCCTGAGTTTGACTTTTTGAATGTAATGTTCTAAAATTTTAATTGAAGATAAGATCTTTGTTCAATTTTAATGACTTTATTTTGAAGTGGTTCTCTCTAAATTCTTTTTGCTAATCCTTCTTAATTTTAATGCCTGTCAACAATGAGATATCAATTGCAAGTGTTCATTCTTGACTGTTGCTTAAATACATTTATTTGTATTGTTGACTTAAGATGGTAAGTGATCACACAAGGCATTTATCATGTTTGAAGATGAATGCAAAAGCAACTGGTAAATACAAATGTTTGACGAGCAAATCTGTCAGTTCTAATCCAAAGGTTACCTAAAATCATCATTTTTTTTCCCCTTCCTTTCTCTTTGTTAAGCTCTAAGAGGAGTCATCATTAGAAGTTTCCTATTTGCTTAGGAATGAATCCAAGTGTAAAAGTTTTCACCATTTTGATACTGATTTCAACAGTGATTTCTTTGCATTTTGCTTTTCTAATCTAGGCATTAGCATAGAGCAGTAAAACAATAAATTTAAACACAACGAAATGATTCAGTAATCATATAAATCAGTAGATCCACTGTTTTTTTTTTTTTTCTGTTCAACTTCCTGTCTAAAATGCATATAAATATTGTCCTTATATTTTGAAAATTGTGAAATTTTGTGAAATTTACTAATGTTTGTCCTTGTTTTATCATATAGAAAGGATGATACAGTTGAAAAGCTGTACTTAAAAAAATTCTGCACTATTCAAATATTTATTATTAGTGCCTGAGAATTTCAGGCTGTCTTCAGGACAGATGGGAAAAACAAACAAACAAACAAAAAAACCAGAAATTTAGTTTAGCCAGAAATGAAGTGGTAGTTTAGGAGTTTTAAACTCCTTAGGAATTTTATAATCTTCCAAACCTAGATTAATGGGATCTATGCTTAGTAGAAAGAAGTTTTTCAACTACTTCATCCAAGTCAAGTGACATGACTTTACACTTGATATTTTGCTATGCATTTATATGTATTTATTTATTCTTCAGTGTTTCCTTTGATGTTGAAAATGTATGAAGTACAGGGATTATACTTTGTTTATTGTTGTATTGTAGGCACTCAAGAAGATAAACATATTTCAGAAATAATGTCACACTGACCCTGGAGTAGTCTATAATGATTCTGTACATTCGTGAGTCTGTGAATGTGTGCATAGAGAATCACCAAAATACGGTATGATGAAAATTGGAAGGAACATCTGCGTGCACCTGCTCCAAGCCCTGCCCTAGCAGGATCACTCGGAAGAGATTGCTCAGGACCATGTCATGCAGGCTTTGAAGATTTTAGAGGGGGGAGACTCAAACCCTACTGGGCAACCTATTCCGGTGCTCCATCACCTGCACAGCATAGAAGTGTTTCCTGATGTTCAGATGGAACCTCTTGTATTCCAGTTTGTGCCCCTTGTTTCTAGTCCTCACATTGAGCACCGCTGAAAAGAGCCTGGATCTCTTTGTATCCTCCCTGTGAGCTTACTTATATATTGGTATGTTTCCCTTGTGCCTCTTCAAATAGGAAAGGTCCTCCAGTCCCTTGATCATCTTGATGATCCACTGAACTTTTTCTAGTACATCCACATCTTTCTTTCATTGTAGAGTCCAGAACTGAAAACAGTATTCCAGGTTCAGAATCACCAGCGTTGAATAGATGGGAAGTATCACTTCTATTGATCTGCTGTTGACATTTTGCCTAATGCAGCCAAGAATATTGTTAGCCACCTTAGTGACATGGACACATTGTTAACTCATGTTCAACACGCTGTCTACCAAGACTCAGGTCTGACACAGTTACGTATTTGTGTATACACACAGACACATATGCATACACTTAACTACACAGAAAAAAAATGCTTTTCGTGGTAATGTTTTTTAAAAAAACTATATTACTTATATCTAAATTAAAAGTTTTTACATTTTAAAATATATTAATGTAGCATTTAGTGTTATTTCATATATTCTATTTTACAAGGTGACTTTGATGTAGTTTTAACCGAGATTTTACTTTTTAAGTGCATGCAGCTCATAATCAGGAGACACATTTTACCGTTTTATGTGGGAACAGAATCCCTAATATAACAGCTAGTATCATTGGCAGATTTTTTTTTTTTAATGCTGTATGTACCAAACAGATTCTGTTAAAAAAATTCATTATTGAATATTAATTGCATTATTTTATTCAATGCTTATTCTTCATTTTCGTACAAAGCAAATCCGGGCTCCTTTCCCCAGTATTCATCTTAAAAATTAGATATATTTGAAATGCAGTATTTTATACTGAATAGTGCTATTCTGGAATAAATTCTGAAGAGAGCATAAGGGATTATTTGTTTTTACTGTTGAAGAGATAGCAACAAAATCAAAGAATCTTACTTTTTTTGAAACACTTCTGGTTTGTTTTAAGTTCTTCCTACAAGCATTTCATCTGTATTAGCTATGTCTATTCTTTCTGTGTTTCTGCATTCATTTACACTATCAAAGCCCTTCAGCTCCAGATTCAATGCTACCATTCTTTCTGGTAGTATACCACTCCTCAAATCCATCTATACAGTAGCCTTTAAATTATATTGTTCACTTCAAAGTGAAACTCAGCTACATATGAAGTATAGGTGCTGCAATGGGGTTTGTGAAGCATAAGCCTAAACTGCTTCCTGCACCAGTCACCCCTCCTGATGTTCAGTGCCATGGAAATCTTTGTAAAGGAATGAGACTGACTTCACAACTTTCTAGGTAGGAGCAAAAGATTTGCATGTGGGAGATATGTCAGGCAGGCTCTCTACCAGACTTAGACTTCATTTAAATTCCATTCTTTGAATCATCATGTTCGTTTGTCACAGCTATTGACAGCTGCTATCTGATCAGTCTGCTAGTGCCAGTAGTATCTTGGCAACAGCACAAAAATAGCTTTCCCCCTGTGTGAGTAAGACCAGTCTGCACTGACAAATTAGAAACGTGCTGAAGACAAAATAAACTGATATTTTGGGCCAGATTGTCAGCCTTACAACTGCACTTGCAGACAGTTATTACATTTTCCTAAGCAGCTGATAGAAGATTCCTCCAGAATGAGAGAAAACAACGTTGAGATGCCGTATTTTTGCTTCATAGCCTCCTTATTAATTACCAGTCTGAGAGGAGGCTGTTCTGAGATGGGGATATGGGGACCTACAGCTATTAGGGTGAGATTAAAATCTCCTTTCACAGGCAGTCCTCCATGAACAATCTTCCCAGACTCTTGCCCTCTTGGAGTCAGGTGTATTATGTGGATGTTTACCCACAGTCTTGCCTGTGACTTCTTGCTTGTGTCATCCCTTCACCCCCTCCAGTTACTCAAGTATGATATTTGCTTCCACAGTCAAAGAACTTACACAACAACTGAGAATATTCTGAGACTCCAACCTTACCCATTCTGGAGGAAATGATACAGTGGGCACTCAGTTATTGCTGAGCTTCTAAATTCCCTAAATTTGTAATCAACTTTAGCATTTAATTCACTAGAATAAAAGGTGGATACTTGTGGGAAACTTGCAGAAATTAATGGGAAAAGCAGTTTGTAGATTTCGTGCAAGGTATGACTGAGAACTGGTATGGAAGCCTGAACTTACTGTATCAATGAATTTAAGTTGAAGTTACTAACCAATTAAATTTAATAAGTATTTTATTTCTCATCTTAATGATTATGTGTTACTTAACCAAAGGGAAAGGCACACATTTATTTTTCTATTCCTCTGAAATTCTGTAGGAGAAATGAACTTACTTAATTCTCTGCTGAAACAAGAGATATCTAAAAGATTTTCAGGTTTGTTGTTGTTGTTGTTGTTGTTGTTGTTGTTGTGTGTGTGTATGTGTGCGCTTAAATCCACACCTTTTCAGAACCTACACTCTTTGATGGACTATTTTCCTCTAGACCATGGTTGCCCAACATTTTGGTTGGCTAGGATGCATTGAGTAAAGAGAACTTTCTTGAGCCTCATACACACATACACATGCTCTGAAAGCAGTGCTTCCTGTTTGTTTCAATGGAAACTGCAACAGACATGAAGAGCATAATAACACTATTCGGTAGCACAAATTCTCATTTATAATTCACTATTTTTCAATATAGTCACCACCATTAGTTCTGTATTTATATCAGTTTTGAACAGGAACCTTTTTGATGTGCTATTAAAATCCTGTAAAAGTGGTGATGACCACTGTTGCTGTTTCTATTGCTGAAATGTACCACTCACCCCTTCACTGTGCTCACATCCTTTGTCTGGTCTCCACCAGCATTCAGCAAGTGTCAACGAATGTCAGTGGGTGCCATTTTTCCACATGGAGGAATTCACTGGCAGACCTTTGCTTCGTATGCACTTCTATCCATGTCAAATACTCTTTTGTCAGACTACTCCCCTGCTGCCATCTGTCACACAGCAATAAAATGTAATGGAATATCAGCAGGAAGGTTCAATCTCTACTTCCATACCACCAACATTTGCCACTGATGTAATGGACCAACAATACAGAAGACATTACTTTTGGACCAGCCCTCATAAGATATATAATATAGTCAGTGTATGTAAGTAACAAAACATGTAATTTTTTAATATATATATATATT
>VXAB01005870.1:0-65378 GCA_013399175.1 Odontophorus gujanensis | reverse complement strand
TTTTTTTTTTTTTTTTTCCTTCCCTTTTCTCCTTGCAAATGTTCTTGTGCCGTTGCAAACAGGTGGAGGCAGAATGAGATGAACCAGAGCAGGTGATGAAAGCCACAAGCTGATTGCCAGCGGGTCGCTACCCTGCCCGGGCTAAGCCCGCTTTTGCACATGCATCCAACTCCCAAGGGTGCCCCTCTACAGTTACCTAATTCCGTAGGCCACTCAGAACAATTATGCGCTTTATTTTGAAGCGTTTGGTGAGGCTGAGCCCATCAGGGCTCGGGAATGTCCCTTTTGTCACCTGATAAAAAGCCCCGAGCTCCCGTGCTGGGTCATCTGTGCGGAGGTGATAAGGACCCTTTAAAAAGCCACTGGTAATTCCAGCATTTGCACTGATGTTTCGAAGCTGTGAGACTCCTCAGCGAGCTCTCAAGGTGTTTTATCAGAGATTTTTGATGAAGTTTTGCTCCTCCTGTATGTGCACCTACCAGAAAGCGGTGGCGTGAATCGAAAGTGCTTGTGAAGGGAGGGATGTTTTTCTCTGGTAAGGTGGGGCTCATAAAAGTAAAGGGGCGCGTGCAAATTTCTGATTGCAGAATTAAAATGCAGCTCCGTGCTCTCCTTTTGAAAATAACCGGGTAATGTATGCGTTTAGGCGATGTATCGAGTACAGTTCTTTGCTGCACCTTGAGCTGGCGCTGCACCGCGCTGAGCTCGCGCCCCGCTTGCTGCCTCGGCGTTCGGCTGCTGCTGAGGGAGGCATGTTTTCCCGCGGGCGGGAAAATCGTGCCTGGCGTAACGCGAGGCGTTCCTCGGTCTGTGCAGCCGCGGTGTGGGGCGGCTGTTATTCTCACAGGAACGGTGGTTTTAACGGCGTTATAGCACTGTGGGAGCGTTATTTATTTTCCGGTCCTCCTTCTTCCCCTCACCGAAGTGTCATAAGTATGGAAGGAGGCGGTGCTTGTTCGTGTTCCGCTCACGCAGGGCGTACCTCAGCGGTGGAAACGTACGTGGGGCTGTTTTACTTCTTTCAGTTTAAAAATGAAGATGTCGTTTGGGATAACGAGCTTTAAATACGATTTTTGTCTCTATTATTCCACATAACCTCTATATCTATGCTGAGATAAGTAGGGTAAAAAGTAGTCGCACAAAAACGTACTTTTTAACAGCACTTTGTTAAAACTGTATTGCAGTGAAGCACTGCTGTTTGTAACTGGAGTGCATCGATGCATTGCACGGGTCTTGCTGATCAAATGGATATTTAATACCCATCCATATAAATAACTGGATGATAATAACTTTTCTTTCAGAGTAAGAGGTAGCATGTTATTTTAGGTGTTTTTTTTTTTTTTGGCCTTCAGAGCATATTAAGATATCTTCTCCTCAGCTTATTCCAGTACCCGACTGAAATGCCACCAGTATTAATGGGATAACAGAGTAAATGTCACAAGCCAAAGGGACCACGGCAGTGTATATTTGCCACATGTAGAAGCCGTGCTTTATTACAGCACGATATGGAATTTATGGGCAGTGCTGTAATATTCTAGCTGTGCCTCTTTTGGTGGTATCTGACATATATCAATGCTCAAGTTGGGCTGCTGCAGCTGTGGCTCCCTTTGCTCTGCACTGTTCTGCTGTGGAGCTGCACAGTTCCCATGATGTACTGTCAGGTAAAACTGGCCCCTGAATATTATTTATGGGCCTGTGAATGCAGATTGCATACACACTTTATTACCTGCTAATTTACCACCTGCTGGCTGAGGGATGGGGGAAGTCTACTATTTGTTTTATAGGAATTCATTATGCCATTAACCTTTCACTCCTATGGGCCATGAGGAAGAATTCCCTTAGTTAAATCACTGCTCTAATAATGCTCTACAAATGAAAACAATGATTTATTGAACCTCACAGTGTCTAATAAACATAAATTATATGCTAATGCTCTGTATATTGCAAGGATTATGCGTATAGCTAGTTGTTGTTTCCGAGGACTGCTTGAGTCCTCTCAGAAATACAGAAACCAAGAGTTACTGAGATTGGAAAAGACCGCAGAGATGATTTTGCCGCCCAGTAGGGCAGCTGGCTGCTGGATGCAGGGCGCTGGCTCTGTGCTCCATGGAAGGAGGTGGTGCCTTCACTGGCTGTCGCTGCTGCGCACAGATTTGTGTTAGTATTCCAGTTGAGCCCTGTCCTGGGGTATTTTAGGGATCGCTGCGTTTTGGAGCAGAGGTGGCCATACTTAATGTAGGTTTGCTGAGATGCTCGGGTACTGAAGTTTCCAGCTGGTGCAGATCACTGCTGTATTGCCCACACCTGTTAGAGAAGGGAATGCTTTTCAGAAAGAGCTCCTTTGGAGTCCCTCACAAACAGGAGCTGTATACGCAGAGGGTCCAGCCTCATAATGGTTTCCGCTTCTTTTCCATCTCATCTTCCTGTCTTCTTTACTTCCCTCTGTTTTTAAAGACTTGTGGTCTATTTTGGTCCATGCTTACTTATTCTTATTTATTTATTTATTTTTGTCTCTGTTAAAGCAAAGTGTTCTGCAAACTTTCCAGTCTTTCAGTACATTTTTTGAGGGAGTACGTTTGTAACAAGTGCAGCTTTTGTGCTCTGTCACCTCCGTATTTCTGCACTTTCCCGATAGCCTGCAAAGTCTCTCCCACCTATTTCATGTATTGCCAATTAAAAACAAAAATTCTTTGTGATATGTGTGATATTCACCTTGATACCCATGGCATTCAGAGTGCCTGCTGGTTTTTAAGCTTGTGATTAAGAACTGTCTGAAATAGTTTTGCACATGGTTTGTATCGTCAGTCAGAGCTCTTCCGCCACTGCTGCTGTGAAACATTTCTCCTTGGCTTTGCAGTTGTTTAACAAATTCCTTTGCAGGAACTCTTGGTCTCGAAAATTAAATTTCTTGTAAACATGTATTTCCTACAAGTAGAACATCAGTGGCTCTAACACCATTCAGATAGAGATCAGCCCAGGATGTGACCAAGATGCAGCAAACAATGAAGTGATTAAGCATGTGGTCTCTCTCTCCCATCATCTCATTTTTCTTTGTCCAGGTGCTTTTCCCCATGCTGTTAACTTGCTTCCTAGCAAAGCCATTTGATGCATCTTTCTTCTGTCTCTCAGTTTAGAACTAGTTCAGAACCTGAAATAAAATGAACACAGACACTGTTTTTCCTTTGATGGTATTTCCAACCGTCTTCAAGAAATGTATCGATTTGCTGCTCCTGTGATCAGTGAGCTTAAAGCTAAGGCACGAACATCTTCCTTATAGCAGCAGGTTAAAAGAAGATGAATCAGACTTAAGTAGCTGGGTCCCATGTAGATGACTTAAAAATGGAGCTAACAAGAAAGCGAGTCTTGTATGATGAAGGAATTATGCCAGAAATTTTCTCCCCTCAGAAATATACCATTCCATAGTTCCCTTGTGATTACAGCACTAAAATAAAAGGTTTCCATGATCAAATGATCAGAAGGGTAACATCAGTTTACTCAACTTTAACTGACCACTGATGGCGGAAATGAACAGGACAGCCATGGACCTGTTTAATAGATGCAGTATGTTGGGGAGGGTACTGAGAACAAGGATGTGTATTTTAGGCCCTAGTCAGAGCATGTATGCCTTGTTTTCAGCATCTCCAATTAGTACAGCTAGTTTACATCCTTATGACCGTTTCTATTTGAAACTGTGTGAATTCTTTGTGTCTGGGGTCTGTAATGCTCCTTTCATCGCATTATTTGTTTTTTAACTGCAGGGTTGGATTTTTGAAGAATGAGGAGAAAGCTGCAAACAGTTTGTGCAGACACCATTACAAGCAGCAGTGATCACAATGTACAGCGACCTGTAAGGAAACCATGAAGGTAGGTGTTGTCTCCTAAAAGCCTTTTTCATTTTCTTCAGTGCGCCTGCTAAATGATTTTTTTATTTTTTATTTTTTGAACGAGTATCTGGCAAAGTCGGCTCAGTTACAGCTTGAATTTGTTGACCATGGCACATGAAAGCGAGATGCAGTCTCGTTCATCTTGTGGAAACAGGCATACACAGGAGAAGTCATTACCTAACTCCATGGGTATGTCACATCCTAATCTCTATGGCTTGTTCCAGGGAGGATGTGTTGGTCTGTAAGTTGGGTCAGATGTTTACTTAAAACTTTGAGCAACTCTAGCTTGAAGTAATTATCTGTTCACTTTTTAGTAATGGGTCTCAATACTGTACTCAAAAATTAATTGTAAAACCCATACAGGATGCGTCTCTTGAGCAACTGGGTATCTGTGCTCAGGGGCTTCCTGAGTGTGCTCCCAGTTTGTTTGAGGGAGGATAACCTGGTTCAATCACCCACTTGAGGGAAAGCAAATGATCTGGAGTGTCTTTAGAGCCAGTCTAATCAACTTCTGCTGAACTTCAGGCTTAATATTGTTAATTTATGAAAACGGCACGCAACTGTCATGATCCAGATATTAATGAAATACTGTTTTTCACTTTTTTTCACCCTTTTTTTAAAATTGGAATTATGATGATAGTGCTACAACTGTGGTAGTTCATATTGGATACTGATCAATATGTATGACTGAGCCAAGGTCACAGTTCAGTTATGGAAGATTTCAGTGTTCTTTCGGTTGCCTGGTTTCCAGGGAAAAAGAAATTGCACTCGAGACTGTTTGCTCTTGCTCCTCCTGTGCTTCCTTACAGCTTCTGTGTTTATTGCACCATTACAGCAAAACCTGACAACTTTGTGGTCTCACTGCTACGAAGTTCCAGTGGTTTACTTTAAAATTGCTCCTCGGGCTTTTTGTTGGAGGTGCAAGTGTTTCTCACTCTGCTTGGCAGCTGTTTGCTGTTCCCTGAGCGCGCACATAGCCACAGCATGAACTATCTTCTGAGTGATGGGCCAGATACCAAATGTGTGCAGGGGAAGCTGAGGGCCCTGTGGAGGGGCTGTTGGCAACAAGGGGGAGCTGGATGCTTGGCTGTTCCTCACAGTACGGCGTAGGAGGAGTGGGGTAAGGCTAGAGGTACGAGGTGGAGTAGCTCAGTGGGTTAGCCATGTACAAACTGAGTAGAAGATGAATGCCTGGTGTAGGAAATCAGGGTTCATTAGCTTTGCTCCTTGCAGAAAAACATGGTATTAATTGCCTTTGGTCTCCTGGGGAAACAGTAGCTGTGTTTGAAACTTTTCTGCTTCTTATTGTGTGATCACTGAGGCATGCTCTGAACAGGAGGATGTCTTTGATGCTGGCAGATCAAAACCTGAAACGGAAGTCTTCCGAGATAAGGAAACCTGAATCACCAGAGCCAGCTTTTAACAAAACAGAGACCTCTCTCTGGAATAAAGGAGTAAGTGTTGCCAGGGACTGGAAATATGAAGCCTGTGCTCTGTAACAGTTGACACTCTCTGGGGCACAGCTGGTGCCTGTGAGGCAAAGGAGAAATTACTGAAGGATTTCTATTGAGGGTGGGGAGAAAAGCTGAGTAGCTGTATGCAGGAGTGAAAGGGCAGCCTGATATGATGTGTTGTTAACGCGAGTTCCACTGCATGTAAGTGTGAAATACACGAAGTGGGAACGTTAGAAAATGCCCTGCAGTGCTGGATAACGTGGCCTGGGACTTATTTCCCTGTAGATGCTAATACATCTGGAATCTCTGTGTTTAATTTGAGGCTTTCCAACCATTTGAGTGTCTGACACTGAGGATTGGCTTCTGTATGGATGGAGTGAATTCTGAGGGATTGTTTCATCTCTTTAACAGTGAAGATCTGAGAGGGGGAGAGAAAAAGCTTGTTGTGCGTGGTGTTTGCATGAGAAGCAGTTCCCAGCTGTGATTTCCCTCCTGCTCTTCTCAGCATTCTTCTGCTCACACTTTACTCTTCTTAGTAATTTCTTTCACCATAGTCACCTGAGATAGGGCTGTTTATTTTCTTATCTGTAAAGGTAGCCAGTTTGCAGATATGCCTGTGGAACTTACAGCATAAATTATTAGATAGTGCTGATGTAGAGAGAAATACCATTATATGCAAAACCTCATCTCCCTGAAGGATGACACAGTGCATAATTCTCTGCAATAGCTCTTTGCCTAGACAGGCTCTGATTCTGTGCTGCAAGCCCTGTGGCATGCAAAACCGTGGGCAAACTCCACAGCAGTAACAGCTTATTTCTTGTGCTGCTTCTGAAGGGGCACTTTGAACAAAAGCAGTAAAACAGAAGTGGAATTTGGGTTGAGCTTTGACAAAAGTCATGTCACTAGGAAGTGTTTTTGTAGGAGCTGCTGGCCCTGGGTGTAAACCATAAGCTACATGTCATGTATATGCGTGACTGAGTAAGCTATGGAGCGATGTGACTGGGGAGTTCCTATGAGCTGTCTGATAAAACCTACTGCCAGCAAGCTTATCTACATTCATCCAATATCCTTAACTGATTTTTTTTTCTAACATAACACAACTGATAACAGTGCATAAATTTTAGTTAGTCTGTGGTAATTGTGAAATAGGAGAGCTGTTAGATAGTGGAGTAATAGCTCAGAAGCAGAAAAAAAAAATCTGGAAGATTAGTTACTATAATTCTTATTTTGCTGAAAACTCAGAAATGCATTAAAACAGACAAGTGCATTAACAAACTTAAAATAAGCTTGTTATTACTTTCTTTTTTCCTCTGGAATTCAAAGCTTTGGCACTCTAAGTAAAGCTGGAAGTGGAAATCTCAGCAGCACTGCTTTAATTTTTCAAGCCTTAATGTGCCAGACAGGGAATAAGTTATTACATCTGTTGCCCTCTGGGAGGAAGAAATGAAAAGCACAAAAATGATTCTCTACTGTTAGGATGGAGCCACTGAATAATAGCTGATATAAGCGGCGGCGTGACAGAAGAAAAGCTTACAGCAGCTTTTGTGTCATCATTAGGGGTGAACATTTCTCTCTATAACTAGTGTAGCAAGATTAGGAAACATGGCAGGGCTTATTTGTTCTTCTCGAGGGGCCCTTTACAATTACGAGAGAATTTCAAATGAGTACCTCATGCGCAGCTGCGGATGATCTATGTGAGGCTCCCTTCTTTTTCCCTAAGTTAAATTTACAGCCTGTACAAACTGCTTCTAGGATACAAGCCCACTGTGGCTCTCGAGCTCTAGTGCCTTCAGGCAGGTTCATGTGTTGCCCGTCCCTGCAGGGAGGGACCTGGTGCAGCGGGTGAGCTCCTGCCCAGAGGGAACGAATCCATGGGGTCCTTGTCCCAGTAGGTTTCTTATTAATGACTGCCCTGATATTAAGTAGAGCTGTATAGCCTGACAGATGAACAGAGAGGTAGCCCCAGTCTTGAGTGGACCAATGTATGGGAATAATGTAGGTGTCCATGAATGCTCCAGGGGACAGAGGAGGATCCCAAAACCCTGCTTCAGTGTTACCCTTATGAGTCACAAAGCACCTCAGCCATTGGGCGCCTTTCAGCAGTATGAAAGGCTTTGCTTATATGGAGTAGAGCTGAAGAAAAACAAGGGATTGTCTTCCTAGCAGTCCAGCTCCTATGCTTTTATATGCTATTAAAGCCATTGCTGTGGTGTCTTTTGGACAAGTGTGTTGAAAAGCATGAAAGAGGAAAACCATCGCAAAGGTTTTTAGCTTCTGTTTATTTCGGTGATTCTGAAAGGCTCAACCTTTTCCTGGCTCCTCATTGGAACATGAAGTGTTATCATGACATGTGGAGGAAGGAAGCCAACACAGAAGTATTTAAGGCCTTTTTGAATCTCTCTTTCCTTTGTTGAAAAGAGAATTAAAATGCGAAGTATAGATTTTTCAACTTCATCTTTATTTAATCAATCTTGAAGTTGCTTTATAAGTTGCTTTGTTGTAGGCTGTCGTTGACTGGGGATCTAAGGAAACCTCACTTAACGTGATGGAGCTAGCTGTATTATCTGAGAGTCCTGATGTGCATTTCTGCTAATCAGTGTTGAAGTGATATTATTTTCATGGAATAACCCTGCCTTGTCAAGGGTTCATCTGAGACATGTGATCCTGAATGCTGTGGCAATTTACTGGACCACAGAACAGAATGCATCAGCAAAGCCTGTTTTAAGCCTGATGTGAGCTAATAGGCAAAGGAAGTGAAAACTAAAGCAGCTAATGGAGACATTCTGTTGCTAATTCATTGCAAATGCTATCGAACTGCATTGGTATGTTGAGGCTACCTAGCAACAACCTTTGACTGTGCCTTTCATTCTTTCTTTAACTTTCTTAATACTTGTATTTGTCTTGGGCAGTGCCAGAGCAGTTGTTATTATGTAGATGTAGCTGAAATCAGCCTGCCGAAGCTTGGTTCATCACTGTTTAATTAAAGGTTCTTGGGCATCTTTGGTGTATTCTGTGTAGAGCGGATATGCCTTAAACCTTACTCTGCTGAATTTGACAGCTCATCACTAAATCCTGACAGGTCATGCGCTCATATTGAATAAATCAGCGTCATCCTTTGAAAAGCAATGTATCTATGCTACTGTCAACAGGTTTGAAATGAGGAACCTTCCTAATCACAAGTGCTTTACGCGTGGTTGACAGCATGGAGCAGTGGTGCACTGAATGTGAAATCATTTGTTTGTAAATGCAGAGTAAATGTATCTTTATTTATTTATTTATTTATTTATTTTTGGTGTGTGTAAACGTGCATAAAACCAGAAAGCTTCCTCACTGTTCTTGGCTCTGTCCAAGGTTATAATTAGCCCTGTGTGTTGAACTAAACAGAAGACTCCCCAAAAAACATGTGTAAATTATATTTTCATTTTTGGTGTCCATCTTACCTGAGAAGTCAGCAGTAGCTAAAGGTGTGCAGAGGTCATTGCACAGCAGCTTGGGAAAGGAAGAATCTGCAAGTGTTACAGAGAGCGCAGCAATTACAAGTAAGGGGTAGGTTTTCTCTTGTGAAGGGCAATCTGTCTCAGTGGTATATTAATACTGACATATCCCCTTTAGAGGAGAAGCTCAGAAATGACAGCCGTTTGGATTTCTGTCTGGAAATGCTGTCAACACCCACACATAATGAAAAAAAACCCGTGGTCTCTTGGCTGCCTGCGGCTGCAGCCATCTGTTTGGATGGCACATTCCTGCTCCTAGCTTGGTTGGAGTGGTTCACTAGGACTTCATGGGTGCCAGCCTGCAATAGCTGGAAAAGAGCAGGCTGTATATCTCAACGCGCACTGTTTTGTTATCAGGGGCCCTCATTCTGCGTGACTGCAATAGCTTTGCAAGTATCCTTGCTTTGCCAGCATTTGTTTGGTACTTGACAAAGTAAAGGAGGAGGGATGAAGGAAGAAACTATCTTTGTGTGATCCTGCCTAGGTGCAGTGCGGTGAGAACTTCAAGCTATATAGTGTGGGACAATCCAAATGCCTTTAAGGTGGTAATCTCCCAAGCTTTCAGACCACTTGAAAAGGATCACTGCATTTCCATTATCCAGTGAATCCTGTGGGACTTGTGACACAGAACTGTGGGGGTTGGAAGGGACCTCTAGGGATCGAGTCCAACCCCCCTGCCAAAGCAGCTCCCTAGTCCAGGTTGTACAGGTAGGCATCCAAGTGGGTCTTGAATGTCTCCAGAGAAGGAGACTCCATCACCTCTCTGGGCAGCCTGTGCCAGTGCTCCATCAGCTGCACTGAGAAGTTGTTCCCATGCACGTGTGTGTGGAATTTCCTATGCTTCAGTTTGTGGCTATTTCCTCTCATCCTATCACCACACACTGCAGAGAAGAGTTGAATTGAATTCATTCATTGAATTAATTCATTGCTCATTCAGTTCCAGGATGGAAGGCAGTCAGAAGAGCTAATTGCATTGCTATTGGGTATGGACACAGCACTTTAAAAATATACGTAAATAAGCTGTCTTAAAAGTGGAAAGATCTGCAGAGCTAGGTAATACCACAACTGTAAGATATTTTATTTACTGTGGATTTCTCTTATTTTTGTTCTACATTTAACAGTAGGATGATTTCACTTAATAGTCACAGGTGATTTTTTTTTTTTTAGTTCATTAGATACTCAGGACACTGATGTTTATCTCAATTAGCTTCTTCAGTTTTGTTGGAGAGCTTCTTCAGATAACAAAAAGCCTGGTGTCATTATGCCCAATTGAAGTAACAGTGCACAAGTGTCACTTGGGGTGTAGCGTTAAATCCCCGAAGATTCAGAACAGCATGTTACCTATGCCTTGTGTAAAGATGTTATCCTTTAAATTATGCATTCTGAGTACATGCAGTGTCTCTGCCTTTGAAAGTAGAGCAAGCATTCAGATGGGGCGACAAGTGTTCAGATCTGTCCTCTCTGTTGCAAGCACTGTGCTGTGTCCATTTGTTGTCCATCCACAGGTGCCACTAAATGAGATTACAGCCGGGCTGGGCGGTTAGATTGGAAGGAGTTTATCTTCACAATTGTGTGTTTCCTATACCACTCGAGTGTGGATGTAACTGAAGCCAATGCACTGCCTGTGCTGGAGCAGCGGAGCAGGGCTGTGCACTGTCAGCCCTTGTGGGATGGCACTTTGAGGAGAGTGACCTCTCAAGCTGACAGCAGGAAGAAACTTTGATTTTAGTTTTTCTGGCTGTGCTGTCTGGACGCACAAGGTGCTTGGAAGGATTGAAAATACAAGTTAGCTGCTAACAGCACA
The DNA here is from genome assembly GCA_013399175.1 of Odontophorus gujanensis. Lineage (NCBI taxonomy): Eukaryota > Metazoa > Chordata > Aves > Galliformes > Odontophoridae > Odontophorus > Odontophorus gujanensis. The sequence continues at coordinate 54,742 of VXAB01005870.1, read as the reverse complement.
GGCTTTTAAGGTTGATGGATGAGAACTCATTTCTGGGGAGACGCACTAGTTCCCTTTGTAAAACAGCTGGGCTTATGGGTAACATCAGGTACTAATTTTCCCTTTGCCACAAAGCAGTGTTTTATAAGGCTTTTTTCTTTTCTTTTTTTTTCTTTTAAACTGTAGGCAAATGGGTACATGGTTCCTGTTCAGTCTTTCGTTACTGTAGAACAAATGTACTGTACCCAGTCTTCATCTGAAATGTCTGTTATTTGGCCTTTTCTCCTAACAAGCCTTGTTACTTCTCACCTGTAGCTTTTATTCCTTTTTTTTCCTCTCTAACCACATATTTCGTTCTTGTGTGCTGTGGTAATTTGATAATTTTCTTTTTTTGCCGGACCCCTGATTTTTAGTGTGGTCGTGTCAGTGTTCACATTGAACATCATATTAATATTCACATTAATGTCACCACTATCTCACAAAAAGTAGAAAAAACATGCTGAATGTTCTTGATTTATATTTTGACTAAATTGCTTGAACTGTAAAACACAGAACAGCTTCCTAGCACAAATTACAAATAATCTGCCTATACCCAGAGGCCTCTACAGGTCTAAAATTAGGAGATAGCAATCTGTATGTAATGTGTGGAATGGTGGCAGTGGGGAGGCTGGACTATCATAGACTCCAGCTGAGCTGCAACACATTACTGGTGTGTGTAAGGAACCCGTGCAAGTCCTCCTTAGTGGCCAACTGCCTTTCACATCTTTGCTGGTGACAGGGTGCTTTTCAGTGCTCTTGTGCTCAGCATTACCTGTGCTGCTGGAGGAGCAGTTCAGGAAGCATATTCCACATGTGCCTGACTACCAAGAGCCTTTCACCGTTGGCTAGATGGACGATGCCATCACCACATTATGTTAGAGAGTTTTGTAAACACTTCCAGCAGATTTCTTGCTCCCCAAGATAAGGCAAGGCCTAACAGTAGCACCTTTCTCAGTCAGCTCAGCTGCAGGTAAATACCGCGACATGTTCTGTGTACATACTCTGTGTGGTTATGGGATTGCGTCTGAAGGAAAAGCCAGGTTTTATAAGTGGTTAAAAATCTCCTACAGAAGCTCTTTGTCTTTTACTCTAGAAAATAGACTCATTTTTCCTTGACAGATTTCCAGCCATGAAAGCTGTCTGTGGGCTAAAAAGCCAGCACATCAATGAGAGTGTTAATTTCCTTTTGAGAGGATCATTGTTAAGTGGAAATGCACTTGTTTTTTGGGGGAGAAAAAGTAACCTCAATTTTATTTAATTTTATTTGCTCCTAATCTCCTTGTAAATTTATTTTTCTGCTTTTATCCATTTTTCCTTTTCACACTTCGAGTGTTGCCATAGTTACACATAAATTGCTGATAATTTCAGTCATTAAAGGAAATAAAACAACTTTTTTTTTTTTTTTTCCCCTGACTATATCTTGGTAGTTACAAAGGAAAAAGCTTTTAACAATAAGAGTTGTCTTCCTCCACTGCCCACGTTCTTGGCTGCGACCATTACAGTGGCAGTATTTTTCTGTCTTATTTTTAACTGGTGATTCAGAATCTTAGAAATGAGATTCCATGATCAGATACAACTCCGGTAGGTGTTAATATTTGAATGGGATATGGTAAAGCCTGGAAATCTGTAATGCCTAACATGTTTTGTCAGGGTCTGAGAAACTGTGTCTATCTCCTAATGTATTCAACATTGAAGTATCACAGGACAGAGATGTGAAAGTGCGTGTTCATTTGTGATTCAGTTTCACCTTTAAATCCCCTTCTGCTCAGCTTTAGTGATAATGTATCACACAAAGCGTAGCCCAAAATGCCATTGGAGTGGTTTTCTAGAACTTCCTTGCACTTCTGTAGTCATGGTTTACCAATGAATTCCCTCAAAACTTCCAGCACTGAATCAAACGTGTGGTTTTCTGTTTCAGTGGAAATAAAGTACAAGGCTTCATAAAGTCTGCTAGTTTGGTTTAGCACACAGACTGATGAGAGACCTGTCATCCTAAACTTGATGGCTGGTTCATAAACCAGCAACACTTGAGTGCTTTAAGCCTCCATTTTAAGGGCAATGTACAGCAAGCCAGAAATGGATGGTGGTGTACCATCCCGAGATTGCCTTGGAAACATTGATTAGTTACAGGAAGCTTTCCCATAACCATTTGCTTTGGAAAATGTGGACATTGTAAATAAGTGAATGTTTTTTTGAAGCGGAGATCTATTTCACAATGGCTTCCTTATATGCCATGCTTTGGCCCAAAAGGACAGACAGTGTTTCCAGATTAGGTTTCTTCATATAAACGTGCAAAGGTTGCAAATGGACAAACATATACCGATATCTAATTTGGCAACTCCTTTTTTTTCTTTAATTAATCTTTTGTACGCATTATTATCTAAATAGTTGTGGTTCTCCTTGATCTTCAATATATATTCAGCCTTTAGAAATTTTTGCAGTACTTATAATATGTGTAATGGCATATGGAAACACTAAGGAGGTAGATACCACTGGTGGACAGAAAAAGTTGCAGAAGACATCTTCATAAAAACATAATGTTTGATAATGGAGTATTTCCTTGGGAGATAAAAGCATTTCACTAAAATGATGGGATTCCTTCCTTTTTGTAAGACTAAGTTTAAAGTTGGTTTTGTAGTTAACCTACGTCAGTGCTTGGCAAGAGTCATAAATGTTTTAAGCTACCATTTATCTTAGTGTTTGTCAGGTAGGTAGCAAACCAAACCCTTCCTCAGGTGACCTCCATTCCATTTGTGTTTTGCTTCCCTAGTAAGGAGAGAATGTGATCTGCAGTTCACTGCAGCTTGCATAGATATGTTACTGAAGCTGCAAATGTAAACTGCATGATTTTGGAACTAAATACATTCTGAAAAATATACTTCATTTAAAATATCAATAACACCACTTCATAATTAGACTTTTTATTTTCTTGGATGTTTTTTCTGTTCTTCAAATGTGGAAGGTGAAGTGCGTGGTCTGGTAGGTGTCTGCAATTTCACCTTGCTTAAAGAACATGGGAATTTCAGTATGTCTGTCATGGAGTTTGACACTGTCTCATCCTCTGATTTTGTGGCTTGTGAGAGTTTCCTTTGGAAAACTGGCTGATTCCTGTTCTCCCATATCTGTTTCCACAGAGTTAATCTCTAAAGAGAAAAATCAGTAAGAATTTAAAAATAAGGCTTGTAGGGTTTTAGGAATTTCAGCTTATGCTTCAGATGTCTGACAGGCTGGAGAATATATTCAGGCATAACAAGAGGAAATGATGCATCTCTGTGTAAAAATGCATCTTATTCTGTCTTCTGAAATACTGTCGCCTTAAAATGAGTCTTTTAAAATATACAAGGCTTCCTTTTCTATGTTTAGAACTTATTTTTTTCTTGATGAGGTATAAAGTTGGATGGTAGACTTTTTTTTCTTTCGAAGGAAATGAACAAACTTGTTGTTTTCCTGTTTATACTCATTTGAGGTGGGGCAAATTGAATATAATGGCTTATTTCTTCATATGGCAATTTCTGGTTTCTCTAGGGGAATGTACTTCTGAATATGAAAACATTTCCTTAACAGTAATTCCCAGATGCATGGCAGAAATACAATCTTCTGTGTCGCTCAAAATAACAGAGTTGTTTGTGTCATTATATGCAGTATTGCTGAATTTACCCTTATGGTTTATGCAGTTAAATATTCCATTATACTTTCAGTAGATACTATGGTAGAGTTGTATCTGTGCTTCACAATGAATTTTCAAGGTGCTTTGGGACATCCATTTGGACAGATGTGTATATTACACTGTAGTTTGAGGCTTTGAAATCTGTGTATCTGTCTGGAAGGATATTTTTTCAGGTGTTTTGGGTCAAGCTTTGCTTTTCAGATTTTGAATAGAACCACAGCTGTCAGGCATGAGTGTCACTGTGTATTGTCGTTGCAGGTTTTTGCCCTGAGTGCAGCAGGAGAGTGGGATCATGTTTTAGTAATGTATCTGTGTGTAGGTGCAAGTGGAGTACAAGCCCAGTGTGCAATTGTGGGTTTCATTCTTTAATTGAATTGAAACAGAGTAAAAAGCAAGTAATGCACGCAACTGTAAGAAGGAAATCACTGCACAGAGGAAGTGAATGCCTGACAAGCCTAGCAGTCTGCCTAGCTCTGAGCAGCACTTTGGCATTGGCCAGAACTTGGGAACTGGCATCAGTGGCAGCTGGTTGTCTTGATTGTGCTATTTTTGGTGTGACTGCTCCCAGTGCTGTTCCTGAATTGTTCCTGCTTGGGCTTTTTGGCTTTGTTGAGGTCCTGTGATGGTAGATGACCCTGTTGCTGTCACCGTAGCTTCTTGCCTGAATTGAGGGCCCCACTGTTGAGGTCAGTGTCCAGACTGCACAGCATCACTCTTGTTCTCTTGTTATTGGTTTGTAGTGTTATGTTTTTGCTTTCCTTGGTTGATTTTATTTGTTTGCTTTAGGAGGAGGGTAATCGAGTGACCTAATAGATTGTCTTTTCTAAGCACTGACCAGGGTGAATATGTCTTACATCTACCTATGTGTTCAAACTTTAACTCCTTGCTTTGAATTCAGCACAGTTCATCGGTGGCCATTCAGCTGTTCTGTATCAGCTGTCTTTTTTTTTTGGCTGAAATTGCAAGGATCTTTGCAGTGAATTCAGCTAAATTCACTACAGTGAATGAGTATGCTTAAATAACGCATTGCAATGAAAGGAGCTAATGCTGTGGTGTGGCTCAAAATATGTTGTGTCTGGGAAAAATATCAGATATGTCACATGATGTTTTCCCTTCCAAAGCCTTTTTAAGCGTAGCGTATCGAGGTTAAACTCACCACCTGCTTAAATGTGTCTAGTTCAGTAGGAAAATATGCAGTGGTCATTTTTCTGCATTATCTCATAATGTATGGCTTTTCACATGCGAGCTAAACTGCTGGCAATGTTTCACAATAAATGCAAGTTTCCTTCTGCGTGTTAGAGTTGGGTGCTGCTGGTTAGTCCAGGCAGCTTTATGAGGAAGAAAAAACATTTCAATCTGACCAGGTACACCTGTGACAAAGGGACAGTCAGAGAGAGGACTGACAGTATTATTCTAGAGAGTTCAGAGGTCAGTCTTGCATGGCTAGATTTGGAGTTGAGTGGATTTGGCTCTAGGAATTAAGTCTAACAGCTGAAGTAAGACTGTGTAAGGCAGAAGATGAAAGGTTATAAAGGTTGGGAAGCACAAACAACTTTTCTGAAGTTTGAAATGTAAAATGTGACTGCTGCTACATTTTAAGTCACCAATTAACTTGTTAATTTGTCCTACCTTATTGCGATTCCTTGGTCTCTGGTTAAGTTCATTACAGAAAATGGAGAAATGACTATGCTGAAAGAGCTTTAAGGGATCTTTGGTTTTGTTTCCCTTTTATCCTCCTGAATTATTGTAGACGTGTGCGTCCTGTAGTAAAGAGATGAAGACATACTGAAGGTTATAAGACCTTAAACTGGAATACTAGGAAAAATTACCTGAAAGGAGATCCCTACTAAATAACAAATTAAGTAGTACAATTTTTCAAGTGAAGGAAACAAATATTTCAGCTGAAATGATGTTTAAGGAAGATTGCTCTGTGTTAACAGGATATTGATGGAAAGAAACAGGAAACGTGTGAACTCTTAAGGGCCATTCAGTTAAGAATTGTTGTTATTGTATGTAAGAACTACATAAGTGAACTAGAAATGGGAAAAGTGTTGAGTTAAGGTCTCAGGGGTAAGCTGATGAATCATATTCCTACTTTTACACCTTCTGGGAATTGGGAGTGTTTGTGTGAAGATCCATATGAATTTTCATTGAAGGCCAAACATTTTGGACTGCATTTAAATAAAGTTAATAGCTTTTTGATATTATTGAGCTGGCTATTTTCAGGAAAAAAAATGTCAGAGTACTAATTACTATACTAATTACTAATATCATACTATACTAACTTAGTACAATACTATCCTAGTATACTAACTAATTCCAGTGAATCTATGAATTTAGTTTTTGGAACATTACCTTAAGGTGTTGTAAATATAATAGAAGTACTAAAGAACTGGTACATGACTTTTATGAACAAGTGTAAGAACAAACTTTTCTGAGTTGTAGATCTTTCTTTCTTGTAGTATCCAAATCTATATTAAATTCTAACAAGGTTTTGCGTATATTGAATCTTTACTGATTTTGCTGAAAAACATGATATTTCCCAAGTTCCTGCCTAAAATTAGGTAGGACCTGTGGGTTCCTGGTGAAGCAGCGTGCAATGGAATTGCTTAAAAAAAGAATTGGGAGTTTAGAAATTCCATTCTGTGTTGAAAAACACTCATCAAAACCTCGTGATCTAGTACAGTGGTCTAAGATTTTCTGAACTAAGTTGTTTTTTTTAATTGCACAGTGGTAATGGGTATGTTAATCAATAGCCTTTCAAGAAAACCAGAAATCTAATTTGGTCCAAATGGTAGATTGGTAAGTTTGACATTAATCTGTGTTCTGTATTTCTGAAGAAGACAGTAAAAAATATCAAAGCTTATTACTACTCCAATTTTCTCAGAAGTACTATTTCTGATGTACATATGCCAGCTGTCTTTCTGAATCCATGATCACTGTAGTACAAGCAGTATGAAAATAATACAGTTTTCACACCATTATTTTTGTGGTCAGTGCACTTGGTTTCATATGCAGCTTCTTCAGTTCTCTGTCTGATCAGCTGTAATGGCAGAGGGACCAGCACGAATGAGAGGATGTTAGAAAAACAAGGAAAAGAATGCTCACCTGTCTCTGAGGATCTAGGCTCACAGAAAAGAACTCCAAAGGAGGGATCTCTAATGAGATCCTTACTCTGTGGCAGTCAGGCCTTAAATGATGCCTAAGAGGAAGTGGAGCCTGGCTCCACCCCTTCCAGTCATGAAGGTGAATTGCCTTCACCTGTGTTCCCAGGGCTGATGGAATCTTTACTCCAGGTGCTCAATCAATGGTTCAGGCTGTGGCTCAACAGTTCCTATATGTAACCCCAGACCATTTTGCTTCCATTCATTCCAATGCATGCAGTGAGAATGTTACACTTCACAGTCTCCTAGCTTAGCTAGTATATTATTTCCTCATCTTTAGTGAATGGGAGAGAACGAGTCAGCCCTCCTATTTTTGACTTGCTGAAAAATACCATGTGACTTCCCCTCTTGCACTTTTTAACATCTGCACTGCTGGGATAAGAGTTTCAGAAATGTGGGACTGCCTTATAAGTCAGTTTCTCATATCGAAATTATAGTTGTAGTAGCTGGGTTTTTGCAAGTTTTTTGAAGATAAGCTCATTAATAGCAGATGAGGCAGTACTTTTTGTTGTTACTCCATGAAGTACTTTCTCATAGAAATAATACGGTTTTGGTGAATGCTGACAATAAGTGGGTAACTGCTGCGTTTACTGATTGATTAATGGTCCAAAATACTTCATGATTAAAAATTTAGTTCACTTTGATACTTCACTAGACCTCCTTGACTATTATCACTGTGGTCTTTGATTTAAGAGCATTGAATGGGCTAGCCCATCAGCAAATGAGCTATGTAACATTCACTCCCATATCATGTAACTCCCAAGTCTCCAACTTAGATGACGTGTTGTCCCTTGTATCTTTGTATATTTTCCAGTGCTAAATACTTTGGACATGTTACGTTGTTTGGTATCTGTGAAGATTGTAAATATATTTAAAATACCTCAAAGTATGCAGCTATTAAAATTTCATATTATATAGAGTAAAAAAAATAGCTGACTTGGATGAGATATATAAGGAGTTAGAAGGATTTTTACTTAGGAATGGTATGCATCCTTCCTTTTGAATCTTCTGGTAATATTACAGCTATTTTATCAAGATAGGAACACACTTGTCATCTTTCACTATCATTCATTAATTTCAAGTCTATGATTCCCAAGTCATCATCTTCAGTATATTCACTGAGTTTAGCTTCTATAATGACATTAATTGCAGCATACATATGTTATTACTGCTTCTCTAGCTTTAGTAATGCCTTCAAGGTATTGCTGGATGATGGGACTTAAACCACTCTTCCAGTTCTGTGACTCTTCTGCATGTCTTCTAAGAAACTATGCTTTAAATGTTTAATTCCCTAATAGATTTGATTATGATGAAGAATAGATGTATTGTGTTCACAACACTCTTGTGTCATGGGTGAATTTTCTACCATTTGAGATGAAATGTTGGTCTGACACAGGGCTAGTCCTGTATTTTGGTGAAAGTTAATATGGAGAATTGAGAACAGGGCTGTGTGGAGATCAGTTAAAGGTGAGACAGCAAAATTACTGTTCAAGCAGCAGTGCATTACTTGTGTAACTTAACGTTACAAGTTAGTGACATCAAGAGTGTAGGGAAATAGTGTTTGTCCACAGTGGGGAGCTCAGGGTCAAAAGTTGGGGAATACCAGAAAGAAATGCTGAGATGCAAGACCAATAGACCTGAGGTCACGACCATGTGTGCTGCACTGTGCCAGGTGCTCTGAAGTTAGGATGTGTATACTTTGATTATGCAAAGCATGAGCAATTTGTAACACTTCTTTGACATGCTGAAGGTATGGTTCAACTGCAAAACACTTGTAGAAGATCAAACAGATGTAGGATTCAACATCTATGCATTATGTAGTTATTAACTCCGTGGCGAAGCACTGACTGGGTTACTAATAGCATGCAGGAGTGCGTGTGTTGCCCTGGGTTTTAATGAAGAGTCAATTATTAGATTCTTTCACCACGTTAACGTGGAACTTAATTCATAAAGGATAGTTGGAATAACAAGAGCCATTAGCAGTAGTGTGAGTAACTGCATAATTATAAAAGATACTAAGGCTGTTTCAAATTCATTTTGAAGGTTAACGTTCTTCAATATTAGCAGTTCTGATATGATAGTATAAAACTGATCTGATCATAGCTTAATGAAGCATCCTCCGAGTTGATTAGCAAGGAATCGGACATCAGAATATTCGTCTGTTTACAGGCAGCAAAAACTCTGAGGAGATGAAAGAAGGGAACTTATGTATCGGTAGTTGGGGATGGGAGAGTGGAGAGAAACGAACCAAAATTGAGGGGAAGAACTTGGGAAAACTGGCAGGACAAAGAATGCCTGGAAGTCTTCCAACAGATTTTAGTAACGTCTGTGTCTTAAACTGGAGAAACTGAATTGCTTGCTTGTCTGTTAATTAGGAAGGCTGATATGTTCCTATGTGAAAAAAGAAATTTGAATAATAAACCTGTCACAAGGACTGCCAGACGTTTTTTCCTAGACAAATACTCCTATTCGGAGGTGAGAAGAGTGTCTTTTGTGTTTTGATGGATTGTTTACTACAGCTGTAGGCTGAATGCTCCAAAAGCTGGTCTGAAAACCAATACTCCCTATTCTAAAACTTAGCTTAAAGGAATGCTAGCTCATGCCTGAGTTCTCAACAGTCTTGAAATCTAACATCATGCTGTAAAGTTCACAAGGTAGAATTCAACATTTCCATGGCAGGATGGAGCTCTCCCTCAGCGTGAGGAGACCCTGCTCACTGGTTTCAGTTTGATTTCAAAGAGTGAGGAGCTGTTTGAGATGGGATAAAGCTGCTAAATAAATAAATGCTTTAAATGGGGTTAAGCAGGTCTTGGGGTAAAAGTAATTAAGCTGGACGTTATGGGACTGTTATCTTTCCAGATCCTGAGATTCCAAAGCACACCTTTGTAGAAGTTTAGCTAGTTAAAATAGAGGTTAAACAACTTTTAAATGGTGTTATTTAATGCTATTGTTGGTATTACAGAGGAATGATCTGATCATTGTGTTTGCTACTTTTGTGTGGCAGTCAGGAAAGAATATAGAGTGCTGAAACACAGCTTTCTTCTTTAGAACAGAATTCTTTGTTGTCACTGGGCATTTGTATTTCCTGGCCATAAGCACATTTTATTTCAAATAAAGCTTAATGAAAGAGGAAAACAGTCTTTCTTAAGAGCTGGAATTGAAAGTTGTCTTTCTTGGGTAAGAATGTAGGTACAAAACTGTTTCTACTACTTTAACTGAAGATTAACCCACCAGAACCAAGGCAGAACAGGGAAGCCCCCAGGCCCTTTCTTCTGTTCTTCTGAATAGAATAAAATACCCACTCTGATTTTTCAGATACTAAGTGTTGCCCCCATCTGCCTGTACCTGTTTGGAGAATGCTTCCACTGATCTTAAATACCCAGGCAGGGAAGGAACAGTTTTATCCTCAGCACATTAAAACCTACTGTCTGCAGAGCAAGGCATAAAGGAGGTATGTCTCTGTATTTCGCTGAGCCCTTGTTATTTGTGCTCCAGTTAATGCCAGTTGTTAATCTGTCATTTGTATCAATGGTGTTTAAATTATGCAACACAGAAAACAGTTAGGATGTTTCCAGAAGATGACAACAATTAGCACACTTTAACAATTGTGTTGAGAGCTACTGCTAGTTTCCTGAATGGTTTCTTAAAGGTCCCCCCATATAACCTGGACCTTCTCTTTGTGTCTGCAAACTTAATTTGTAAATTGAGTTGAATGAGATTTTTTTTTTATTTTTTTTTAATGCTTATAAGCCTTGAACGTATTTGAGCTGGTTTAGTTGTTGAGTTGTTGCTAATATTTACATATTGATAGCTGTGGTGAATTGACAGGATGCTAATTCACACTGAGCCAATATTATTCAAGGGTCAAAGTAAGTAAGAAATGATTTGAAATTTCCAGATCACAGCCTGAGCTGTTAAACTAATGTTACTATTTCTTTTAAGCCATATTGGCTTCTTTTTCTTGTTGTCGTTCTTAACAATAAATCTAATTAAGTAAAGATTAACCTGTTTTTGAAACAAGTTTAAGATATGTCGGCTTCTTCTCCAGGCAACAGTGACAAGACAAGAGGTAATTGCATTATTTTATGCCAGAGGAGGTTCAGGTTGTACATTAGGAATATTTTCCTCTCAGAAAGAGTGGTTATGCATTGCAACGTGCTGCCCATGGAGGTGGTGGAACCTCCATCCAAGGAGGTGTTCAAGGAATGTGTGGATGTGGCACTGAAGGACGTGGTTAGTTGGCATGGTGGGGATGAGTAAGGATTGGCCTAGATGATCTTAGTGGTCTTTTCCAACCTTAACGATTCTGTACGTCAGAACTGTGATAGATTGAAGTAATAACATGCTATCCAGGTATCCCAGTAGTGGTGGAGAAGCTGAGGAGATGCAGGCTGCTCTGGTGAGGACTGATAGGTGCCTTCCCTGGTCTGTGGTTGGATCAGGCCTGTTTCTTCTTGTCAGTGAAGAACTTCTGAGATATTTCAGGCCAGCTGATGCAGCTTGAAGATTTTAGTCAGAATGTTGGTGATTTATTACGCCTTCTTTTTTCATCTCTAGTTGAATGAGCAGATAAAGTGCAAACATATATTAGCTTGTTGTTATACCCAAGGTTTTTCTCTTTAAATATTTAGAGTAAATGTAAATGTATTCATAGTGTTGTATATTATGTCTGTAGAAATGCCTTCGTAGCTTGTCAATGTGTTACAAAAAATAATGGAAAATACTCTTTTCTAATAGAAAACATAAAAATTGAAGGCAGTAAGACTAGTAAAAGTTATGGCCCAAAGAGACACTGTTCCCTGTGTTCTGTATTTGAAATTCAAATTGTAATTACAATATTGTACTTGGAGATTGTTCTAACAGTGATTTAGGTTCTTCCCAGTAATCATTTCTCTGTAATGACGAGGTACTGCAGGCAATACATAAATATCTGTGACGGTTATAGTTGGCTTGTTTAATCCTGGGTATGGGCTGCTTAGATGGGTGTTAAAATTACTTCCAAGTATCACATGTGACAATAAAAAGATCCATGGAATGTTTATAGTGACCATCTAAGACTTCAGTTTTCAGGACAATAGAGCTGGCATTTTCTGGAGGCGACTGGCAGGAATGTATATAGTAGCTCATGTAGGTGTCATCATTGTGGTATATATATGTAGGAATGTACCTATAGTGCCATGCTGCGAGATGTGTGTGAGCTGTCATACGTCAGACTGTGACTTGACCTTTCGTCACAGCTAGAGGTTGGCGAGATGTACTCTGCATCATAGCTAGAGTTTGAAGCATGAATGGATGCGGTTTTCAAGTAAGTGTGCAGCTAGTTGGTGGAGTGTGCAGGAGAGTGGGCTAATGCTGAGAGATGGATGTGTAGTTTTAGTTCAATAAATTGTTTGATGATTTATTTCAATAGTGAATGTCATCATCTTCCCTCTGGAAAATCTCTAACCCTTTTCACTTCAAGAAAATGGACAAAATCATTGAAATTTAAAATATAATCTTCAAAATATGTACGTGCATGAATTGGCATCAAAGACATTTATTTTAAGAAACTTTACTTAAAGGTTAATGTGTATATGCATAATCAGGCCTTGCAATGATAGAAAAACTGGGAAGTCAGGTTGTCAGAACTACTGTTAATTTCATGAGGACCAGTGCTGCGAAGTTGAGATAAAGTATCAGGAATTTACATTAGACACTTTGATACATATTTGCTAATAAATGTGTCTTGTCTATGTTGAAGGATTATAAAATGTAATAGGTTTTCTGCTGAGGACAGCAACAATGTATCATATGTTTAAAATGTTGTTACCTTTTCAGAACCAATTAACTATAAACAATATAGGTGTTTCTTATCAAATTTCAAGGAACAAAAATACCTGACCTTGAAAGACAGAACAACAAAGTATAACTTGTTCTGTGGGTGGTGGGAAGCAGGCACTGTGTGTGTGTGAAAGAAGACTACGTTGGTAATTATTACAACTCCACAGAGAAATTAATCAGTGCTGTTCCAACGTAGTATTTTTTTAAAATATTTTGCCATATATTCCTCACATTTCTACATACTTTCTCATTCTAGTGCTATTATTTTATTACAGCCCATGCTATTATACACCATTTGGTTCCTGTGGTGTTCTTCCTAAGCTAAAAATACAGAAGCAGTTGTTTTAATCAGCAGCAGATGGATTCTGTATATTGGTACCTGGAGGCTTTTCTGCTTGGAAAAAAAAAATACCTTAGCTGGAGCTTTGGATAGCTTTGTGATATATAAATCCCTACAGTACATCACGAGGCAGGAAGTGAAAAACTCCATTCCTTGTTGTGTGACAGCTCCAAGCTGCTGTCCACAAGCCAGGTACAACGCTGTGTCCTCACTTAATCACCTTTGGTGTCATATTCAATGTAGAAGGACCTGCAGTCTACTGCAGGGGACTAAAACAAACGAGAAAATTTAAAAGAAAATTACAAATCTGAGCTGTCCAACTCCAAGTAGTGCAGGCTGATTTTTTTTTCGTGTGTGTATTTAATACATAGATATACTTTGTACTACAAAACCAAGTTAATTAGTAGTTGGAATGATTCAATTTCCATTAAGCACAGCCATATCTGTTTACAGTGATATTCTTAAAATGAGTAATTTGGTGTGAGTTTGTTCTAGAAATATCCTTCTCATAAATAACTCCTTTTACAGCTCGATGTATGAAAATCAGTAGTCAGCAGTGAATAATGATATGGCTTGGCTTTTTGTAACTACCTATTGTGGAAGCTCAGAGAACTTAAAATTGGCCCACCTGTTGTGTAAGAAAGACATTAAAATAAACATCAGTGTAAGATTGCAAAGCAGGTACAGCAGAGAGAAATTAGAAGCTTTCTCCTACTCCCAAATTTTATGTTCCTAATCATATTCACAGAAGAATGTATTTTGAAGGGTGAATCACTAAGATAAAAATTTTGCATGCACATAGATGTCTATTTAATAGAAATACATGCCACAAATCACGTAGAAGCACTTATGCATGTATCATGTTTTCCTGGTCACTATTATGAAGTGGGATTATAATCAGGAAAAACAAACAAACAAAAAACAAACAGGATTAGTGTCAATATCTTTTTTTTTCCCTATGAAGATAGTAAGTGACCATTTGAGGAATGCTGGCAAGGATAGCAGAGGGCTTGAGCTCAATGATCCCTAGACATCCCTCCCAACCCCTACAATTCTGTGGTCAGAATCATTTGAGTTGGAAGGGACCTTTAAAGGTCATCTAGTCTAACTCCCCTGCAATGAACCCTCCCCTGCATCTCAGGTGACAGAACACAAGTTGCACCATTCAGCTGCAGAAGACTTCAGCTCACGTCCTTTCTTTTCTTTGCTTTTTTTTTTTTTTTCTTTTTAATATAATGGAACATCCACAACAGTTCATTGGAGCTCGAAATTACAGCTAAGGAATGATCAGTTAAATCTCAAAAAATTGCAGGAGAGAAATAGAGTGAAAAATTAGTTTTTTAATATTAGCACACAATGCTCCAGCCATCATTATAAATAAGATCATCATCTGATGTCATTTTGGTTTTACATGTGGATTTCTTGTGTCTCACAGTGCGTCATGGAAATCTGCTCACAGGCCAGTAAAATCCAAGCAGTTCTGTTTGAAACTGCCTGATATTCATTGATTGAAGGTTTATTCCAGGAAGGTAGGTGCATGCACTGCTGCCACCCGTGCTACCCAAAGACCTTCTTTATACAGAGCGTTCCCTTATTGACCAACCAACGTGGCTGAGTGCTTTCCATGAGGATTTGAGAAAACTTTGTGCATTTTCTCAGATTTGTTGGAATACAAAGCAATGAACATCAAACTGGAATTGTCTTTGGCTTTCACAGTTTGTCAGCGGTAAGGTTCCAGTCTCATAAGTCAGGGGGAAAATGTTGAGGACTGTCAAGTAGAAAATGCTTATACATAAAATTTTTTACATAAATGCGCATATACATATGTATCCTAATATACACATTAATTACTGTTATAATTTATAGGGAAAAAAATATGGCTGAAACAAACAAGAAATTTCTTGAAACTGGAGAGCAAATAGACAGGAAAACCCGGGTACTGTTGCCAAGACACTTGTTCAGCAGTATTCCCAGGGGACAGATGTTTAATAAGGATATCGAATATCCAAACAGATAATGAATTTATCTTCTGTTTTGTCTCTTTTTTTTTTTTTGCTTGTTTCAAAATGCAAAAAACTTTTGATACAAATTTCCCTACCCAAACTAGGAGCGAAACAGGTTTCTGTGTGTGAATGTTTGTTTTCCAATGATGTGTCAGCTACTCCCTTCCTCACCCAAAGCAGAAAAGCAGTCAGAGGCTGTAGGATGAAGGCATGGCAGTGATTAAACCTGCTATGAAAACTCTGCGATTCTCACCTGTCTGCTCATGTTCCTTCGTGAAATAATGTGTGATTTAAAGTGATACTGTAGTCAAACCACTGTGGCTAATGGAATCAGTCATCAGCAGATGCTGGATGTGAAGGAAGTGTGTATTTCCTAGGAGAACAAACAAGAACTGTTAATTTAGGCTGTATTCTCTTTGTAAGAGTCAAGGAAAACTTTCTGAATTTTCCTTAAAATGCTCCCCCGAGGAGAACAGATCTCTAAATTGGAGTGTGCTGCTTTTGAGGCATCTGGTTGAATCTCACTCAAGTCATAGGATGGAACTGCTCTCAGTGATACACCATTCTTTCTTCATATTGCATTGATTTGTGCAAATATTATCTCTACTTTTCCAGACTGTTTCATTGCTATATGAAATACTGTTTCTCTAGAGGGATAGATTTCTCATGTTGTAGGTCCATTACTCGTGTCTCAATGTAAGCAACTACAGAAATGTTAAGTAAGGCAATGGGTAATGTTGGAACGGACATTAGGAGCTCATCTTGTCCAAACCCAACACTGATGTTGTTATTAAAATGTTTAGCCAGATTACTCACAGCTATTACCTTAATGAACTTTATTATACCAGGATATCAAAAAGATCTTTTTTGAAGTATTTTTAAACTACAAGGTGATTGTTTTGAAGTAGTTCATGTAATGAAAAACTGGTAATTTCAAAACAAAATGTTAGAGATACAGAGGTGTTATCTCATGGAATCAGAAATTCCTTTTAAATTCAAATCTGTTTTCTCTCAGATGATTACAACAAAAATAGTTAACTTTTCAGTGAGACTTCAGTTTGGAGGATTAAAAGCTTTTAAGATTTATTTTAAATGAAGCCTGCTTTAGGAAACCGCATGATGCAAGTTATCGTCATAGCAAACATTGCAATCTATCCATCCCTTTGCTCTTCCTTAAGAAAAACAGTCACAGGAAATACTTCTGCTCGTATTAGTTTATTATTTTATTAGTTTACTGCTACTGTTTCCAGGTCCTAGAAGTGGAACTCTGATTGCTGTCCTGGAAAGTCTTTTGTATCTAAAAAGCTTTGATTCAGACAATGGTGCAAAAAAGTAGTGAGGGAAGATTAGGGAAATTAGTCTGTCTTGCGTGAATGAGAGGGGGAAAGTTTTCCTTATGTAACCTAGCAGTATGGAGCAGGAAAATCTACTTCGAAGTACAGGGACTTCTGTAGTCCTGCATACTGGTGACATTAGGACCACATCAATTCTCTTGAGATGATCTTTATTTCTCCGGCAGTGTTAAAATATCCAATCCATCAGAGTTCACCTTTGTGTGTCTCTAGCTTTCTGATGACCTTCAGTATAATATTAGGCTTGTCATGCATTAGAATAAATCATTTAAAGACGGCAGGTTAATCCAAGGCTTTTTTGTTCGTTCCTTGATGTATATCAAATGTTGTTGCAATGTCAAAACCTATTAGTTCTGGGAAAACTCCAACCAATCCTTGCAGACACCAGTATTTAATGTGACTATCCACATGATCAGGGAGGGAAGACGTCCCAAAAGCATCTCCAACAGCCCATGCTTGCAAGTCCTCATCTCTCTGAAATTGTGTTGTGCAGCTCCAACCAGCCAGACATCTTTCCGTTTACTTCAGGTATTTTCTTTGTTTTTTTTTTGTCTCTGGATTAAGTAGAGGGTGCCTCTGCCAATGGCTTAATCTTGTTATTTCTTTATTTATTACCATTTCAATTCTGACATAACAGCAGGTCACATATCTAATATTCATTCTCTACAGACAGTTAGGGGCTTGCTACTATTCATAGACCATTTCTTTAGGATTACCTTAAATAACTTGCATAGTCTATAAAATTTTAAGGAGGGTGCATGAGTTAATAAATGCTGCTTGGGTTGCAAGAGGGAAATCCCTCTGTAAGTACAAGATATTAAACATTTAACATTGGATAGCTGCAAGAGGATGTGCCATTACAGAGTAGGGAATGAGACTATCTGTGTTACACTGTTGATGGGTAAAACATTATGTTTTGGAAGGTAAAAAACCATACTTATTTTTTAAATCCATCTGAAATAACTTTAGGTTAGTTGTTACTTATTCCGTAGCTGTTGTTTGAGGTTCCAACTGAAATCACGGTCTTACTTTGATAACTGAGTTTACAGGTAGCAAGAGGTGGGATGTGCGCAGTAGAATTTACAATGGGCTTTAGAGAAAATTTGTGAAAGGTCAGAGAAAGAAAACTGAGAAATCTCAGTTTAATGAATGGAGAACCAAAGCACAGTGAACAGAAGTAATTTCCATACAACTGCTCAGTGACTCTACTTCAAGAACAAAAGCAATATCTCCATCTATGAGACCTGATGGCTTGCTTGGAAAATAAGTAAGTCAATCCTCGTTCAGATTATTATTATTATTACTATTTTTAATGAGATTGTTTATTGAAGTTCTTAATAATTCTTACTTGAAAGAAGCTGTAGAAATAACCATTTCTGTAACTGAGTAACTTCAAAAGCATCTCAGCATGGCTCAGGATAAAATTTCAAGTGAGCATTCCACTGTAAGAAGTAAATAATAGAGGTAAATGGTGAATGACTGCTGGCTTAGAGGGAAAAGAGCTGTCCACAGTTTGATACAAAATGTATCTCAGAGTTGCTGAATGTTGTCCTGTGGAACTGGGAAGTGGGTGTCTTGATGTGAGGATTTCCAATTGCAGTAAATTTCCACTTTTATAATTTTTGTATTTCTTTCAATATGTGAACATGGTGATTGTTCTTGAAGCACTGGGGTAAATGCGTAGTGCATGGAAGCAGTAAAGCATGTGCATGTTACCAGAGTGACAGAGAAAATCAATGACATCTTGTTCTATCCTTCCAAAATAGTTAAAGAAATTCCTCAGGACTCTTGCAACCTCTACATTTGAAACGTTGTTGAGACTATAGGGTCACAGAAAGGCTTGAAGTTGGCTCGTTCTAAATGCGGTGTCTCAGACTACATGGCCACTACTGTGAGCTTCCCATTAGACTATGCTGTTGGTCCCACGCTCATGGGGCAGATGGAGATGGGCTCCTAGAGGTGTCACCAGGCTAGCAGCACAGTTCCTGGCCCTAATTGCAGACTAGAAGGTGGTGGTTCTTTTCCCAATAATATTTGTTTCCTACAGAGTGCAAATGAATATGTGTATTGATGTGTAAAAATAGATGAAAATGTCATTTTGAGTGGGTTTTTTTTTTTGTTCTATTATTATTATTTTGTATTTAATTTCCAGTTACTTTGTCAAGGTTTTTGATAGCTAATGCCAAGTGTTGTTAGTCTGACGGGCTGTTGAAGATGTGTTGGTCCATCTTGATCGTGTCCCATGCTAATTGATTATGGTACTTAATGTTCCCTATATACTAAAATTGAACAGGCACTTCATCATGTGTTTTTGCCTTGTTAATTTTGTAGTAGAAGATGTAATAGCAGACAGTACCAACAATATTGAAGAGTAATTTTCATTCTTATGGCTTCCCAGGGTTAATGGCTTAGAATCACCATTGTTGAGTACGTAGAGTTGTTTAACATATTGACACACACACCCAAACACACAGTACTTCAGCACAAGCACCTCTTTTTCTTCTTAGCATGATAAGCATTGCACAGAAGCGATGAGTTTTTTATGGTGAAACAACCTGCATGCCAGACACTCCTGACCCTGGATTTTCCAGACACAGTGATGTCCAAAGAGATGACACATACTCGTAGCGGAAAAATTGGCTTTGATGAATTTCTCTTTTGTTAGCAAAGACAATTCTAGTAGCAAGAAATGAGGCAAATGTGAAGTGTGCCTGCCAATTGTCTGACATTTCAGAGCTCCAGAAAGAGAATGCACTTGAGTGGAAAAAAAAGAACTGTGTGCTGAAATACCTAGTGTTCACAGCCCATGCATCTTCTCAGAGAGAAAAGCTCAAGAAACCCATTGTTGCTGTAAACAATTTATTCTTCAGTGATTTTCTATAATAATGCTTTCCTGGGTCTAGCTGGTGTTATTTGAAACTACTCATGAAAAATGTAAGAGATGTCAAGTTGCCTTATGATACAAATGCATGCTAAGCAGCTGAGCAGCATTTAGGGAAATATTTAGATAAAAACCTACAAAATAATGTTAGAAAATGCATTTGATGAAGGCAGGGGAAGCCTCCGTACTACAGTACTGTGTTGTGCTAACAAATAACGTTTGAACAGAGTGGATTTTCTCACTGCTGTTTGGACAGGGCCCTCAAATAGGGATTGAACAGAATACCCAGCACCTTTGAAATGCAGAGGTTTTGTAAGTGGTGCAAGTCATGCGTATGACTAAAAATGTGTAGTTGGTTTATTTGGAAGTCCAGTGTGTGGATAGGATAGGTTGGTCATTAGGAAAAATTTCTTCTCTGAAAGAGTGGTCAGGCACAGGAACTGGCTGCCCAGGGAGGTGATGGAGTCACCATCCCTGCAGATGTTCAGGGAACGTTTAGATGTTGTACTGCCGAACGTAAGGCTTAGTGGGAAAATGGTGGTGGTAGGTGGATGGTTGAACTACGTGTTCTTGGAGGTCTTTAACAACCTTGGTGAATACATAAATCTATGTGCAGTGCTCCTGTGAAACCAGGGAGAGGTGCCAGTTACTGGGATAGCGCAGTGTGGACCTCCTGTTGTTCCTGCAGATCATTTATGACATGCAGTACATCCTTTTGTTAGTTTGTTAGAAGATACTTTTCATCTCTGCACCTACAGAAAGATTCTTCGTGTGAATGTAATACAGTACGGTAACAACTGGAATGTGTCTATTTACAGTCATGGGAAGAATATAATTTTCCTTTTCTCTTTCACACACACATTATTTTACTTTGTCTCTGTTTAAATTCTAATATATTTTTTAATATTCTTATATTTTGACATTTTAATTATGTCCTGTAGCAATCAACGTAAGTTTTGTTTTCCTTCTAATCTGTTGGTTGAATAAAAGCTCAAGCTCCTCTTATGGGTATTGCTGTATGCTGGGCATTTCAGACAGTGTGTTTTATATCAGTTAAATGTACATCTGAGATAAAGTGGAAGAATACCACCCTGTTTAAATAATTTAGGCACATTTTTCTTCATTTCCGTGTACTCTGCATTATTTGTATTTTTTCATTTTTTCCCATGGAAAGTGTATTTTGTTGTTCCATGTTAATAGCAAAAAATTAATTTAACGGCATGAATAGAAAGCTTTGAGAATAAAATGGACCCAGAACACTTAGGATCTGTTTCTAAGTCTGTTGTAGAATAATTGTTCTGGTGCTGATGCCTGCAAGCAAATCTACTTGCTTTCAAAGCAAGTAGATTCTCCCTAACCCATTTTCTCTTGCTTACCTCTTTCTCTCATTTCACTGCCCAAACTTGTTTACTTGTAAGTATGTTCGTTTACTCTGGAGTTTTCAAGAAGGAGAGTTCCGAGGAGTGAACATTACTTCATGTAAGTCACTTATCAAATATATTTATAACATTAGTCAATAGACAATATAGGCATACACATGTGCCCTGAAATGTATCATGCAGGGTTTCTTCTTGAAAACTGAGTCTTATGTTTTAATTAATATTATTTTATAAGGCGATGAAATGGCAGCACAAGTTTCTTGGGAGCAGTGAGGAATCATATGCGATGTTTTGTTTCTGGGTAGCTGATACTGACAGGCTGCTGGCTCAGGCGTTCATCTCCTCAGCTGTATCTGTAAATGAAGTGTCATGCTGAACAAGTCCTCCTTTTATTGGTATTTCATCTTAGCTTTTCCTGATAAAAATTAATGTCTGTGCATGTATGTATAAAAATGCAGATAAAAAGATCCATGTATTTTGGATGGCCAGGGATTACTTTCGCACATAGAGTACCAATTTTAAAGCGTAGATAGGAAAAAAATGCCACAAAGGAACTCAGAGCACCTGTTCTTAGCAAACATGACAACCTGCCAACATTTCATCTTGAGATGTGCTTAAGACTGTGACACAGATAACCAGAAATTACTGTGCACTGGGATAGCAAATTAAAATGCAGAAGTCAGCGAGGCCACAGGATATTGGATTTAAGACCATGACGAGGTTGTCAGTGCTGATGACATTATGTGGTTGGGAAAATATATTGGTGTACTCGATGTGTACGCTGATAGCATCCGATATGCAGATACTGGAGCTGGAAAAGGTCTAAGTGAAATCCCAGGGAAAAATTGCCATGTTAAGCAATTGAGCATCCATGAGTTAGCTAACCACAGGGATCTGAAGCAAGTCTGAAAGTATGCACTATGACAGATACAGAAGAAATATTCTGGAATAATTTCCTATTTCAGGCATAAATAAGGAAGTATCTGAAATGGTACTTAATTATGGAGTTTGCTACAGTTAAATACTCACTGAGATGGCAACTTAGAAATTTAAGCTGCTTTTGATTTTTCATGGGAAATGTGCATTTCAGAATTGTTACTTTGCATTAATTTGCCACTTTGAACTTTGATGTTTGTGATATGTGACACTGTCTCTGTCAAGGACAAAGTCAGTGTTTCCAGAGTTCAAAGCACATGCAAGGAGGCAGATTTCAATGAAGTGTGTGTTTTTCATGAAGCAAAATTCCATGGGTAATGGTCAAACTACCAGAAGAAAAACTGATAGAGAGCCATTACAGACAAAGCCCACCACCTGAAGCTCAGGATGTTCCTTGAAGCTGCAGGCTGGTGCTAGCTGGAAGGTTTACCTGCCAGTATGATCGTATCCTTACCCTGTTCCTGTACTCATCCCTGGCACATCCAGTTTTTGCTGCTCTCAGAGGCAGAGGAGTAATTCTTAATTAGAAACTGAACATCAGGAAAGTGAACTGGTTTGGAGAACCTTGCCATCTGCTTTCTGATTCTGAGTTTACCTTGCCATGTTCCTCCTAGTGTTGCCACTGGAGTTTAAAGAATATAAAAACACCCTTAAGTTAGAGCTGTGGGTTTTGTAAGCAATGTAGATGTGTTTTAGTGCTGCTAAGAAGACAGAAGTTGATGTTAGTTCTAGGGGCACAGGTTAAATACCTACTTTCTTGACTCATCTGTTTTGGCTTGGCATTTAAGTCAGTTTGAACTTTTCACTCGTTCATATCCACCCTCCCAACTTGCTAATCAAGCAGTGCATCTTGTATTTTCTGATCTTCTGAACAGGCATGGATTTTCTTTTGTTTGTTTTACTAAACCAGACAATTTTGTGAGTGTTTTGTGGATAACAGTATGAGATGTGATTGTCTTGTTAAAGCATTTTGTTCTTTGTCTCATCTAACTTGATCTTTTACCTTAAAAAAGGCAATATTTTTGACAAAATATAATCTCCTATCATTTCTGGCCACACATCTAACCTGTAATGTTATCTGACAGTAAATGCAGAGCATCATCAAATCACTCATCTTCCCATGCTTCAGCAATAATTTTGAGGGAATCTGAATAAATTACATCTTGAATGGTACAGCTGCTCTCCAGCAGCAGAACTAATGAATTGTCATGACTGGGAGAAAGGGAGAGGTGCCTTGCATCCCTAATCTGAGACAGCTGACAGGATGATGTCTGATCAGCTTTAGTCACCATTCCTAATTACACGCTGAGAAATTAGAGCCACTTTCAAGTTAATGGCTGGTAAACACCTTGTGACAATTATAGCATCTCAGTTTAAGTAGAGGATGGAAAGAATTCCTTGTGCTATTCCGCTGACCCTCCAGTGCTGGGTGTCTGACCCACATTAGTTAAGTGGCTCACCCTAGGGACTTTTGGGGCTTTAAAACAGTCCTTGTAGCAATAGCTATCCATAGCCTCCTGGTTCCAAAGTCATTCTGAACACAAAAATGATGGGCATTCCCAATACACTTTTGTTTCTACAGACATTTTAACACTTTAAAGGCAAGTCCACTCAGGCATGAACAAGAATCCCATTCTTCTCCTTCGTAAAATCTTCTCAGTGAATAGGCAGTGCTGTTATGAAAATGGCAGTGGTGCAACGCTTATACTAACAATAAAAATAATTTGCTCTCTTTTTATATCTGAAGATACTAAACCTAGCACACTAGTTGTACGTTCAGAATGAATCTGAGTGAACTGTGAATACCAACTAAAGCTGCAGAAGCTTTAAATCGATCCTAGTGCTCTGTGAAAGCGGGAGTACCTTGTCAGGTTTGGAAATGTAAATGGACTAGCTGGCGGGCCTGACTTGAATTAGAATTTGAAAATCAAATTTCACTGTGCTCATCTTATTTTTTTTTTCTTTTCTTTACCTTCCTTCCCCTCCTCCTCAAAAAACAGCTTGCATAAATTGACTGATACGGCAGACCAGAATGCAGATCTCTGATATGCAGATGAAGGTGAGAGCAGTAAGCAAGAAAGGTAGGTAAAGATACTAAAAATTGAATGAATTCAGGTAGGGTTTAAATTTGAAATACTGTGCACTCTTCTGTGCTGCTTTAATGCTGCTCAATATTTATGAACTCTGGAATTTTCCTTTCAGGCCTGTTGCACTATTCATCCCCTCTGCTATGTAAGAAGCAAGCTCTAAAATCAGTGAATTTCTTCATATTCTGATATTGGCCTGATAAGGAAATGCTTATTCTTGCTTTGGTAGCCATATTTTGTCAAGAAAAAAAAAGAATTAAAACCTTTAAGAAGAAAAAAGACCTGCATTGATGATTTTAAAGCTAAGGAAAATAATTGAGTTTATTTATACCCAATAAACTTGAGTAGAGCCATTCATTTAGTGTATCAAGAAGACAACCTAGAAGGGATTTGATAGCTATTGTGTGAATAGTTCATCACCGATGAAAACGACAATGAAGAGACCTCTAATTTTTCAGAGAAAGACATAACTTTTGATTTATGGAGACACTGTAATGAGATACTAGGCTCAAATTTTTTATCTTATGAAAATTATGAGGAGTCAAAACGCAGATTTCCTCTCTTGTCATCTTATACCTAAATTTTGGAATGGGAAATAGAGAGGGGAACTACGTGCAGTAGAAGGTTAACTTACTTGTTTGTATGGCCCTTCGGTATACTTCTTTGACCAGAAGGTCTTCACAAAGTGAAAATGAGCACTAAAGTTAAGATGCTGTTCTGTTTTTATTAACTATGATTAAGAACTGAGCTTAGTGTAATTAAAAAAGCCCTAGAAGGTGCTGTAGCTGAATTTCTTGTTTCTTTCTGCTTAGTTGCAGTCGGTTCTGTTGGCACTGAAAGTGACTGAGTATTTGTATTTGAACGCAAAAGAATCTTTGTCATCAGAGTTACTAAACGTTATCAGAGAGGTATTCCCAAATTAAACATTTGTGCAAAAAAATCTGTACAAAAGTTTGTATAGGAATACAGATAGACACGAAAGCAAAACAAAAAGCTTTTCAATTTAGAACACAGAAAAAGATAAAGTTATGTTATGCATTCCAGTTTCAGAAAGTCACAGATATGCCTATCACTAGGTTGGTATCTGTTTATGTATACGGGAACTTTACAGGAATGAAATATTTATGCATTCATCTGGAGAAGGAACTTTAAATCTGATTAAAAGTTTGTAAAAATTCATTTAAATAAAATCACGCCTGTTTGTGGAGGAGATAAATAAGTTCACAACCAGAACGGTGTTACTTTTTTTTTTTACCTCTGGAGGTGCTCATTTACACTACCAAAGACTCCAAACTCATAGAAAGCATGAGTCAGTAGACTGCCTTTTTTGGAAAAATTATGGCCGCTTTGTTCTTATTTTCCACTGATGCTAGTGAAAAACAAGTTTTTTATTCCTAGAGATCTGACTCTTATTTGACTGTCGCAGAAGGCTCTTGTAAGATGAAATTAATTTCCATCAGAACATCTTTCAGATCCGCAAATAAGAGGAATTTGTAGGCTTTTATCTCCATGATTGTTTCATTAGATAAGGTTGGGCCAAAGTAGTAGTCTAATGTATTTAAATCTTATAATGCGTCATGTAAGAAAAATTACCAACAGCACTGTGATAAATATCCATGAAACCATTTATCCAGTTTGTTTGCTCAACCTCTTCCTAAAGAGATGGCATTACACTTACAGTTCACTCAGAATTGCTGACAATTATTTTTTACACTGTCACTCCTCGCTATCATAGCATTCCCCAAAATTAACAGTTCTCCTGAATACCTTTGGGAGCTTTATATTCTTGGAATTTTGCTATATGTAGTATGTACTTGAATGCTTCTTACAAGAAAATGATACAGAACATATGATACAGACCCAGCGTATGTTGGTGCTTTTTTTCTGCCAGTGGTAACAGTTGGATGGAGTGCCTATCTCTACATATTCACAAAACAATCCTTATCATCCACCGGGAGCATTACAGCATTGAACATGTAAGCAGAGAGGTCAGAAATGCCAGTGAGCTGAAATGTTGATGTGGAGAAAAAGAGATTACCTTTACCAGAATTAAAGACTGGCATTTTTCATATGTCAAGCTCTATGTAACAGAATGGGTGTAAAGGAATTTACTGTAATACGCCTTGGTTGTCAAAAAGCAAAGTAGTTGCATGAAGTCATAACTTCTGTTTGGAAATACTAAGCACTGTTCTTGACCAACTCTTTGCAGACCTCATGGCAACTGGAAACCCTGCTGAGTAGCTTGCTTTCACGTTTTCTCAGCAGTACTCGATGGTATCTGCGCTGTCTGAATGCAACACATTCCAAAGGGCATGATAAATTGAGGCCTTTATTAACCAGCTTCGGTTCTGGGTCTGAATTAATTAAAACCTTGACAGGCACAGAATTCTTAATAGCTTTCCATTAGAAGCAGCTACTCAACATTGCTACGCTTCCATGACATAAAAGCGAAACAGAGGAACATCCATTAGCATCCAAGGATCCGCTTGAATTTATTCAAGAACATTCTGCATTATTGTGAGACTGGTAATTATTTTTATTATTTTATTTTTTTCTATTTAGGAAACATTGCGACCTGATCTGTGACCACTCTAGTCGTAGTGTTTGCAGTCATTCTAGACATGATGGCAGGCAACTCATCGTGGCCCAGTTTGTTGATCTGCTTTCCACTGCTGTAACTTCTTGAAGTAGTCTTGAGTTTTGAAAGAGAAGGGGCTCCTGGGTATTGAGCTGAAGTGACAGACCACCAGCTTCAGAGCAAGCTACATGAAAGAGACAAGGGCTTCACATATAGCCTGGCACCTTGTTACGCTGGTGAGTGGTGAAATGCAGTGTTCATCTTTCCATAACCTTCAGGATGTTCTTTTTCTACGAATAAAAAAGAAGGGAAAAAAAAAAAGAAGATACTCTCTGGAGAGAAGCAGCAGCCATACTGAGCTAACTTTAAGTTGTACATATGCTTTCATATTAGATTTTCTTGACTCTTTCTTAGAAAGAAATTGCATAGTTTGAATAATGCCTGGAATTTCAGATACCACTTTGCTACAGATTTCACATGAGAAGTTTTTTTTTTATATTGATAGGATTAAGAGTGCTCTGAAGGGATAATTTATGCCTAGCTTATCTATGGTTGATTTTTATGCAGGGATCATTTTATGCAGTGATCGTTCATTGCATTCAACTGGAAGTGGCCATAAAATTTACCAGTAAGATAACAGTGTCGCAGAAAAGTAGTAATTGCTTCTAACAACAAGAGGAAAAGAAAACAAACCCCAAAATGTCAAATTTCTTAAAAATTCAGATAGCCAGTGTAACATGGAGGCATATTTCTTATCATCAGGTGCTTTTCTTATATTCAGTCAGTTCAAGACTTCTGCTTTAAAAGTGCTTTTCATTTCCATTCCTCTATTTGAAATACATTCACCCAAACATCTGAAGCGACATTTCTCAAGAAAGATCAGAGCTTGTGGCATTGCTACTGCAGTAAAG
Source organism: Odontophorus gujanensis (assembly GCA_013399175.1). Lineage (NCBI taxonomy): Eukaryota > Metazoa > Chordata > Aves > Galliformes > Odontophoridae > Odontophorus > Odontophorus gujanensis. Next base: position 27,606 of record VXAB01005870.1, on the reverse strand, counting down.
TTGATCTTTGAGATTAGGCATCAGGAGCAATGCCATGGTGTATAAATAATGAGCTATGAGGGCAGCTTTGTTTTTTCAGGCACTGGTGCTAAGCAAGGAATCCTACTGCGGGATGAGGGGGTGCATCCACCAGGCTTTAGGCTCACCTGTAGTGTTGCTGGCTGCAAAGGCATTTGATATTAACAGACCACATGTGATGCGTGAAAGATCTTGAGTTGTGTGGTACCCTTCAGGTACTGAAAGGCCAATATCAGGTCACCTTGCAGCCTTTTCTTCTCCAGGCTGAACAGCCCCCGTCTCTCAGCCTGTCCAGATAAGGGAGATGTTCCATCCTTTGGATCATTTTTGTGGACCTCCTCTGGATGTACTCCAGCAGACTTTTGACCATTTCACTTGAGTTTGCGTTTATGTAAGAGTACATTTAGATGTTTCTGTTCTCTCTCTCTGTTTTTTTTTTTTTTAATAATATTTTATTTTTTTCAGTCTGTGCACATAGTATGTTTCTAAGGTCTTATGCCCTGGGGATAAAATCCTACTCTTTGCCTACCTTTTGAGCATGTGTCCCACTGATGTTACCCATTTCTCTTGTTAAAGCCTCTCTGGTGCAAAACCCACTTGTAATAATGTGATTTTGGGGTTTGTTTGTTTTTCCCAAGAGCTGATGGGCTGCTGTCATTCCAGGCATCTCTAAAATGTTCAGCAGGATGATGAGATGAGCACCTGCCTGTTTCTATAGTCTGCATAATCTGTATTTCTGTAGATGGTGCACTGCACAATTCTCTGAGGTGCATGTGAAACGGTCTTGAATGATGAGGGAGTGCTGAGATGAAAAGTTCCAGCTGTTTCTACTCTCATCTCATTTTTAAACATGGATGGACAAGGGAGAGCATAGCAAGGGGAGGGAAAAGAAAGGATTTTGGGGTTGCAAATGTTTCTGTGTCAGTAACATGCTATTTTTCAGCTCCAAAAGAACTCTTCCTAATGCGGAAATGAAGTGGTTTACCCTGCTGAAAATAAGTGTTGCTGCTGTATTGCTTTTGGCAGGAGTTGGTGGTTCATCATTTGGACACATCAGGTACTCTCTCTGTGGCTGTTGTATAATTTAAAATGACAATGTTGCAGATGTTGACAAAATGATGGAGTATTGATTGGTGGTAGAAATCTAGCAGGGCTGGGAACATTCATCCATGCAGTACTGTTTTGAAAGTGAGCTGGAAAAGCACTTTTCTTTTTGCTAATTTATTTGCTGTCCTCTATTTTTGATTCACCAGGAGGGGAAATAGAAATTGTGGACTATCTTGAAGTCTCTCTCATTTGTGTTTAGTATTGTATCGGTAGCATTTCACATTCCCAGCAATTTTGACAACTTTGGGATGGGACACAGCTGTTTAGGCTGAACTTAGTACAGAGACATAGTGCCACTTCTTTATTAAGCCCCTTATACTGCTGTTAAAAACAAGTATCATTTCCACCTATAGTGTCCTTCTAAGACAAAAAGTATATGTATATACCTCTATCCTTTCCCGTGTTATTGATACATGTCAGTCTTGGATTCTTTTTTCTTACTGATCCTAGGGTTGGTTGTAACGTTGCAAAGCAGTACTTAGTTATTATTGTGCACTATTTGGCCAAAGCAGGCAGATGTAAACATGCTCAACTCTGTTCTGCCTGACTCTCTGATTGGGTTGATAACATCCTTTTCCTTAATCAGTAGGAATCAAAAGACTCTTTTTCTAGCAATGCTCTCCATTTTAACAGTACTGACTTATTTAGCAGCTCTATTTCTGTCTATCTTAGTACTATTTTGTTATAATCAGACTGTTCCTGAGAAGATTCTTGTTTTGTTCAAGCAGTCATTTACTAAATTGTACAGATTGGGAAGCCAAACTGGTATGAGCAGTCTGTGTGTGAGAGATGGATTGCCCTAAGTAACAGGCTGGAACTGTAGAAACTCAATTTCCATCTCATGTGAGAACTTCTACTGTGATCTTGCTTAATCCGTTAATCGGTCTGGGAGCTGCACATCCTACCCAGATCAGTATTTGTTCTGATTTCAGTGAATTTTAGCTTTCTATAAGTGTGGACATTGTTACCACTCTTATTCTACATTTTCTGTGATACAGACAGTGCGTAGTGTAAGCTTAGACATCTGAGAAGCATCAGAAAGTGTGGCTCTGGTCACACGTGAGTAATGCTGCTGACAATAGAAGAAAACAACCTTTTGAAGGTCAGGTTACCACAAATCCAGAAAATATTTGTCATACCTGGAGAATTGATCTGAAATTTGATCAATCTGGGAGAATAAATCACAGCAGGAAGCATTCCTTAGAACGATCCCTTACAGACATTCCCAGTGGAATTTATTTTCTGGAAGCAGGCTCAAATATTTGTATTAGTAATAGGCCTAGCATGCTGGAAGGAAGCTTGCTAGAAATGTGCAACACAAAATTCAGTGTGCAATGCAAGAAGCAGAGAGGTTTATCATCCTCACAGAGACATTGGAATGATGGAAAAATGGCAGGAGCTACAGAAAGAGCAGCATGTGCATCAGTGGTTCCAGGCAGACTAAAGCTTTTCCTCAGTGCTCTGTAAAGCTTGGATGGCTTTAAATATGAGCAATTATAAACACTAACCATATGAACCTCATTTTGAAGGTCTTGGTTGTAGTATTTTATATTACATGAACAAAAAGAAATGCTAACCAACTCCATTAGGAAAGTGAAGTAAAGGGAAAGGAGTGACTGACTCCTCAAGGTTGCTACCAGCTGATAGCTCCTTGTAGTGCAAACCTGACCCAAGTTTAAAAATAAAAAAAATAAAAAATTAAGACCATTTGTCATCAAACTAAGCGTATGTGATAGTGCCAATTATCTTCAAATAACAAAAAGAAAAATATATCTCTCTTGAGAATCAGTAGAAGTCTTTGTGAAATTATTAGATTTATTCCTGGGTTTCTCTGGGTCTAGAACATAGAATTGTTTTCATTGTTTATAGGTCAAGACACAAGGGCAAGGAAGCCATCAGTAATTTGTCCTTTAGCTGTTCCAATTCATGTAATGAAGTCACTGTCCTATATGAACTGAGAGAAAGCAAAACCCAAGTAAGAAAGCTTTGTCTGGTATTACTGGTGATATCTAGGATTACCAGTGAGCAAAAAAAGGTACTTTTGAAAAACAGTAGAGCGCTTGCACAGGTCTTTCCCCTGAACAGCAAATAAAGCATAACCCTAAACCCTGGCACATCTTCTCTGTGCCTGCTGAACCATTTTTGGCTTTCTCAGTTTGCGCTAACATGAATTGGAACAACTGTAGTATCTGTAGAGTGGAGGAGGAGTAAAAATCTGCTGTAGTGTTTGGTTTGAAATTATTTTCGACCAGAACGATTAATTCAGTACACAATACAATTCCTGCTAAATGAAGGGGATGGCTTGGAAGGGAAGGTGACAAGTTATGTAGCTTAAGAGCAATTTAAAGTGCAGCTGTATAAACTGCGTATTTTTCTTGCTTCTGCTGTTTACCTATAATAATTATTAAAAAAATAAATCTAGATAGTTTCTCCCTGTTTTTCTTTTGCTATTTTTTCACTCACTTTTATTCAAACAATTTCTTTTCAGTAGCTCTGTTTTGTCTGTCATCCACAGTATTGAAGGGCAGAATTTCTGTGCAAAATTAAAAGCAGTACAAATCCACAGCAGTTGTTAGGAATGGCTGTTGATTACTTGCCCCAAAGTAATGATTTCATTAGCTCCTAGCAGGAGATCATTGGTATTTTGATGTCAGCCATGGGTAAGAAGTGATCAGTAAGTTCTGTTGTGCCAATGTAGCCTCAAAATCTTCAAATCAAACACAGCTTTATCCCAGTGCCTCTCTTATTTTTTTAATTAGTTAATACGTGTTGGGCTTTTTTTTTTTTTATTTCATCCCCTGGCTCTCTTAGATGAGCTAAGGTCTTTGATACTTCCATTTGTTTGCTCTGTAATTGGTTCCAGTGAACCCAAACTCGTGGGGCTTCGAAACCAGAGCAGCAGCAAAAGGTGAAGACTGCAGTCAGGTAGAAAGGGCATATGTTTGTCAATAGATTGCTCTGGTTTTGATGTTGCAAGAATGACAGTATAAAGATGAAGTAGCAGTGGCATTTTCAGTGTTGTGCTGCAGAAGTACACAATGTGAATCGTATTGCTTGGTTTATGATTACACAGTATTGCTTTCAGACGTTCGTTTCTTGGTCTGTGGTCTGCTATGGCAGGCTTGTCCAACCCACAGCCCAGCACGTCTCACGCTGTGCCTGCCCACTGTGCCTGCCCCCTGTCCCGTGCCATCATACCAGCGGCGCAGTGGTGCGCTATGAACCCCTTGTAAGCTGAAATCAGGACATGGCAAGGGTGCGGTGCAGTGTCAATTCAAGTGATGGCAAGTTTATGCATTTTGGTACTTTGGCTAAGTCCTGTGAGCAGTGAAAAATGTGCAGCCATGCCTTCTATTTTGATAAAGGAATTTGAGTTTCAATATTGCTGAGAAAATCGTCAATTTTTTTTATTTGCAACTCCATTTTCAGTCGACATAAATATGTTACTTGTGAATTTTCAAATGGAACATTTAGAGTTGCAAGCCAAAATTTGATCATGTCATTACCAGACATTTATAAGACCTCTCTTACCAGAGGGAAACATCTCTCATTTCACAATCTCTCCTCATTCATCACTTTCTGGCAGTACGTACATTTGTGAACAACTGTTTTGAAGGATGAAGCACAGGAAGAGTAAAATTTCATGCAAAATCCCTACTGAACACCTTGAAAGCTCTCTAAGAATTGCAGCCACTGCCACTGAACCAGACTGATGCATTAATTTCACCAACACAAGGTAAAATATCCCACTAGTTTTATGTTTTTGTTGCTGTACTTTTTTAATTAAAAAAAAAAAAAAAGAAAATTCAAAATAAGTTTTTAATTTTATACATTAACTATAGTATATATTTAATGAGGACTGCTCCAAAAGTAGTGCATCCTGTTTTATTCTGTTGGCCCATGACATTAGAGTTGGATGGTGGTGTGGGGTAGAGGTTGACTCTTCTCACCAGAGTTCCATTATGCTTTGTGGCTGTGTGACAGACAAGCAGTCTGACAAAATGGCATCTGACATGGAAGTGCAGATGAAGCAAAGGCTGAATTCTTCCATGTAGGAAAAAAAAAGTCATCCATTGACATTCACTGTCACTTACGGAATGTTTATGGAGACCAAACAGTGGTTGTGAACACAGTGAGGTGGTGGGTGATGCGTTTCAGCAGTGATAGCAGGTTATCTCTACTGGTACAGGTCTTTGCAAGTGTGATGTGGGCTTTTGTTCATTGCTGGCAAAAATAGACTGCTGGTGGTAGTGACCGAGTGCAAAAATAGTGTTTTGTAGCTGAGAACTTGCTCCATCTGACAGCGTTGTGCTCTTTGAATCTGTTTTAGTTTCCTTGGAAATAAATAGCAGGCATTACTTTTGGAGTGACTTACGTATATGCGGCCCAAGACAATTCCTGTTCACTTGCTGCAGTCTAGGCAAGCCAAAAGATTGGACACCCATGTGCTATTGTCTTCTTTACAGCCTGTGTTTTCACAGAAGCAGTTTGGGGTCTGTGTTAAGCTGAACATAGTGATGGCTGTAGCTGCCGTTCTAGTACCTCATGTTGGTGTGGACTGGGATTTCATGGTGTTTTCATTTATATTTCTTGAGAGGAGATAACTTGGCCTTTCACATACTGTATCTTGGTCTGGTGTTGTTAAGATCTTGCACAGTGGTAAGAAAAAGCTCCTAATTTAGATGAAGCACTTGTCCATCTCGTTATGAAATCAGCTAACTGGTGTGATTGGCTGGCTTCCTGTGGCACCACTGCGTATCACTTTCATCATACATAACTGCGTTTACTGTATAGTAAATTGTGAAGTCTGAAAGTTTTCACTCAGTTTCTAGGTGCTAAGCATTATTTTTGTACTAAATATCACGATAAGATTTTGTCTTAAATTAGCTAGCTAGTTGTCACAAAATGGCAGTTGGTGCTGACTGTGTTTTTGCCTTAAAAGGGAACTTACAGCCACAGCAAAAGAACCTTCCTGACTGGCCCTGTAGATATGGGAAATATAAACTCTGCTTAATTCAAATATTATTCAATTTTTATATCAATTTCCAGAGGCTCTACCTAAGTGTTAAGCTTCCTTTATAAAAGCACAGGNTCTTAGATGAGCTAAGGTCTTTGATACTTCCATTTGTTTGCTCTGTAATTGGTTCCAGTGAACCCAAACTCGTGGGGCTTCGAAACCAGAGCAGCAGCAAAAGGTGAAGACTGCAGTCAGGTAGAAAGGGCATATGTTTGTCAATAGATTGCTCTGGTTTTGATGTTGCAAGAATGAAAGTATAAAGATGAAGTAGCAGTGGCATTTTCAGTGTTGTGCTGCAGAAGTACACAATGTGAATCGTATTGCTTGGTTTATGATTACACAGTATTGCTTTCAGACGTTCGTTTCTTGGTCTGTGGTCTGCTATGGCAGGCTTGTCCAACCCACAGCCCAGCACGTCTCACGCTGTGCCTGCCCACTGTGCCTGCCCCCTGTCCCGTGCCATCATACCAGCGGCGCAGTGGTGCGCTATGAACCCCTTGTAAGCTGAACTCAGGACATGGCAAGGGTGCGGTGCAGTGTCAATTCAAGTGATGGCAAGTTTATGCATTTTGGTACTTTGGCTAAGTCCTGTGAGCAGTGAAAAATGTGCAGCCATGCCTTCTATTTTGATAAAGGAATTTGAGTTTCAATATTGCTGAGAAAATCGTCAATTTTTTTTATTTGCAACTCCATTTTCAGTCGACATAAATATGTTACTTGTGAATTTTCAAATGGAACATTTAGAGTTGCAAGCCAAAATTTGATCATGTCATTACCAGACATTTATAAGACCTCTCTTACCAGAGGGAAACATCTCTCATTTCACAATCTCTCCTCATTCATCACTTTCTGGCAGTACACATATTTGTGAACAGCTCTCCAGGACCCTTCATCAATGTTTAAGCACAGGAAGAGTAAAATTTCATGCAAAATCCCTACTGAACACCTTGAAAGCTCTCTAAGAATTGCAGCCACTGCCACTGAACCAGACTGATGCATTAATTTCACCAACACAAGGTAAAATATCCCACTAGTTTTATGTTTTTGTTGCTGTACTTTTTTAATTAAAAAAAAAAAAAAGAAAATTCAAAATAAGTTTTTAATTTTATACATTAACTATAGTATATATTTAATGAGGACTGCTCCAAAAGTAGTGCATCCTGTTTTATTCTGTTGGCCCATGACATTAGAGTTGGATGGTGGTGTGGGGTAGAGGTTGACTCTTCTCACCAGAGTTCCATTATGCTTTGTGGCTGTGTGACAGACAAGCAGTCTGACAAAATGGCATCTGACATGGAAGTGCAGATGAAGCAAAGGCTGAATTCTTCCATGTAGGAAAAAAAAAGTCATCCATTGACATTCACTGTCACTTACGGAATGTTTATGGAGACCAAACAGTGGTTGTGAACACAGTGAGGTGGTGGGTGATGCGTTTCAGCAGTGATAGCAGGTTATCTCTACTGGTACAGGTCTTTGCAAGTGTGATGTGGGCTTTTGTTCATTGCTGGCAAAAATAGACTGCTGGTGGTAGTGACCGAGTGCAAAAATAGTGTTTTGTAGCTGAGAACTTGCTCCATCTGACAGCGTTGTGCTCTTTGAATCTGTTTTAGTTTCCTTGGAAATAAATAGCAGGCATTACTTTTGGAGTGACTTACGTATATGCGGCCCAAGACAATTCCTGTTCACTTGCTGCAGTCTAGGCAAGCCAAAAGATTGGACACCCATGTGCTATTGTCTTCTTTACAGCCTGTGTTTTCACAGAAGCAGTTTGGGGTCTGTGTTAAGCTGAACATAGTGATGGCTGTAGCTGCCGTTCTAGTACCTCATGTTGGTGTGGACTGGGATTTCATGGTGTTTTCATTTATATTTCTTGAGAGGAGATAACTTGGCCTTTCACATACTGTATCTTGGTCTGGTGTTGTTAAGATCTTGCACAGTGGTAAGAAAAAGGTCCTAATTTAGATGAAGCACTTGTCCATCTCGTTATGAAATCAGCTAACTGGTGTGATTGGCTGGCTTCCTGTGGCACCACTGCGTATCACTTTCATCATACATAACTGCGTTTACTGTATAGTAAATTGTGATGTCTGAAAGTTTTCACTCAGTTTCTAGGTGCTAAGCATTATTTTTGTACTAAATATCACGATAAGATTTTGTCTTAAATTAGCTAGCTAGTTGTCACAAAATGGCAGTTGGTGCTGACTGTGTTTTTGCCTTAAAAGGGAACTTACAGCCACAGCAAAAGAACCTTCCTGACTGGCCCTGTAGATATGGGAAATATAAACTCTGCTTAATTCAAATATTATTCAATTTTTATATCAATTTCCAGAGGCTCTACCTAAGTGTTAAGCTTCCTTTATAAAAGCACAGGCAATAAAATTGTTGCCACTGCTAGCTTGTGTGCCTGAAAGCTCAGGTTTTTTTTGGTTTTTTTTTTTGTTTTTTGTCCTAACTGTATCAGGCTTTTTTTAATAAAAATTATTAACTTTCTTCACAAACGTGTCTCACGTAGAGAAGAAAAATATCTTTCACTCGAAAGAAAATATACTTAATGATTATAACAAATCATTGTAAGAGAAAACAGAAGGCAACTGGAAGAAAAATGTGGGGAGCAGCAAGCTGTAAAGGCCCCTGTTTTCTCGCCATTCTGAAAATGGATCTTAGTTTTCCTGGTAGAACTGAGTTTTGAGGAAATTTACTGAATATTCAGTTGAGTTTAAATCTTGTTCTATTGAATACCAAATAAATCCTAAACTAAATAGTAAATAGATCCCAGCTGAGAAGTGTCTCATCTTTCAAAGGCTCTGATCACTGAAGCCAGAGGAGCTCAATGAGCATCAGCAGATTCTCAGCAGGTAAATTGAAACTACAAAAAGAAAAGGTGGAAGGAAGTATTTCAGGACTCTGCTTTTGATTGCACAAGGGTGGAGCCACTTCACGATATGTCAGGGGAAGAAGATGGGAGCTGTGAGTGATGCTGGCAGTGCACGGGCTTGGCATACCTCAGAGCTTCAAAACCAGTTTTGGTGCTTCCATACTTTGGGATCTCCAAATGAAGAGAAGCTGTCAGTCAGATAACACACAGTGCTCTGGATGGAAAACAAGGAGATGCCCAGAGAGGTGGTGGATACTCCATCCCTGTAGACACTTGGTCAGGCTGGACAGGGCTCTGAGCACTTGATGGAGCTGTGGGTGTCACTNGTAAAGGCCCCTGTTTTCTCGCCATTCTGAAAATGGATCTTAGTTTTCCTGGTAGAACTGAGTTTTGAGGAAATTTACTGAATATTCAGTTGAGTTTAAATCTTGTTCTATTGAATACCAAATAAATCCTAAACTAAATAGTAAATAGATCCCAGCTGAGAAGTGTCTCATCTTTCAAAGGCTCTGATCACTGAAGCCAGAGGAGCTCAATGAGCATCAGCAGATTCTCAGCAGGTAAATCGAAACTACAAAAAGAAAAGGTGGAAGGAAGTATTTCAGGACTCTGCTTTTGATTGCACAAGGGTGGAGCCACTTCACGATATGTCAGGGGAAGAAGATGGGAGCTGTGAGTGATGCTGGCAGTGCACGGGCTTGGCATACCTCAGAGCTTCAAAACCAGTTTTGGTGCTTCCATACTTTGGGATCTCCAAATGAAGAGAAGCTGTCAGTCAGATAACACACAGTGCTCTGGATGGAAAACAAGGAGATGCCCAGAGAGGTGGTGGATACTCCATCCCTGTAGACACTTGGTCAGGCTGGACAGGGCTCTGAGCACTTGATGGAGCTGTGGGTGTCACTGTTCATTGCAGAGGAGTTGGACTCAATGCCCTTTACAGGTCCATATGATTTTAAGTGTTAAGTATGTGATCTGACCAAGCTTAGGGTTAGCTTTCTAGAGGCAGAAGAGGTTGTGGGCTTTCAAGTCTTTCAACCATGCATGTTCATAAAGTGGCTCAGAAAGGTCTGGTCAACCAGATAAGCTGTCAGCAAGGGTTTTTTTGACCTGAGGTTCTCTCTTGTTGAAAATTTCTGAACAAAAAGTCAGTGTGGCCAACTTCAGCTAGTAGCAAAATGAAATAAAATCTGCATACTATGGGCTATTAACACCAGTTTTCTATCTGCCACCTCAGTGCAAAAGTTAGGGCATACTACCTTCTTTCCCATTTGCATTTTATATTAATGCTAAAAATATTAATTCTGTCCCATGTGTTTTCTCTAGGGTGTTCTGCCAATTCCTACATCAGCTCCCCTTGGTCTGGGCCCTGAAAAATTAGTGAATGCTGTATCCTGAAGCTAGGAGCCATAGAGAGAGGCATTGTGACTGCACACTGCCTCTGTGCCTAGATGGTATGTACAGTGAACTATTCACCAGTAATTTGGATGTGTCGTACCTGGGCTGTGCTGATATCTGCAGACTTCAAATGTACTGTAATGGTTTAAAGTTTTTCTCTCGTGCTAACTGTTCCTCATGAGCATTCCTTACTCTGCCTTAAGGAACAGAGTTCCTTAAGTCAGACACTAATAGTGCAGTCTAACACGGATTGCTGTGTGCTCTAGATCTCAATCTTTACGTACTGAGAAATATGTGAAGCTGAACACAGCTGTGTTCTCTACAGCTGTTACTTAGAAAACATACAGCTGAGAAGGTGGATCACTGGAGTCACTTTGCTTCTATGCAAAGGTCAGGGAATTTTGTAATTTGTTATTTGTGGTTATTTCTAGCATTGATTTGTAGCAAGCCATCAGGAACTCTTCTTTGTGAAGCCAACAACTGTACATGAAATAAAGCAGACGAGTGATGTGTTGAACTGGAAGAAATCCAGCCAAATAACATTAAAGATAACACATGTACTCATGTTGGACAAAGCAGAACTGTGGCACTTGGAATCTTTAATTTAGTCCCTTGTTGGTGCTTATGTAGTAGGGGAGGCCATCTGAGGAGTTCCTCCTTCCTTCATTTGTTCATGTTCTCTGAATATGGAGCTATAATCATTTTCTTAAATTTTGTCCAAGGTGCTATCATGGCTACAGAATCCCAACTTGAGGTAATAAATCTGTGCAGTAATGTTTAATAGTACAGAATTATACACAGATGAGAAACCAGGGTAGATACTACTGATTTTATTCTGTTACTAATAATTTCATGCATAATGGAAGAAATGTCTTTGGTGTTGGTTTGTTGTTTTTCTTTGGTTTGGTTTCTTTTCTGTGGATGTTTTTTTTTTTTTTTTGCATTTGTTTTGAGTGGGTTTGGTGCTGTTTGTATGTTTTGTTTGTTTTTTGTGTATGTTTTTTTTACGATTTCAAGTTTAAAATGATATTTAAAGATGCACATGCGGTTTCTTGTGTCTTCAGATAGAGTTTTAAGTAGCAAGTATGGTGAACTCTCATATTGCAGATGGAGAGCAATGCACACCAAGATCACAGGCCAGCTTATAAACTTCTTACACCCTGAGAGTTTTTCCGTAACAAAGAAGGAACTGAGCTATTCTGTTTTTGCTTGTTGGTTCGTATTCCAGCCAATTTAAGGTCACTTATGTTGACTGGAATTGGAGTTGTACCATATACATCGCTTTAAAAGTCTTTGGTCTCTCTTTCATGGAAAAGATACTGGCTCTCATTTCCTCATTTTTCTTTTTTCTTGTTCCAATCCTTCATTTACTAAGCAAAAATGATAGCGTGAGTGGTGATGGAGAGGGCACAGCAGTGTGTCAGGCAAAATACCTGGAGCCTGAGGCTATGAAACCTGACTGAGATTAAAGCAGGCAGGAGGAAGCGGGCAGAGAGAGAGGTGGAAATCTAGAAAAGCAAGGTGTTACGGAATGGCTGAATGCCAGAAGTTAGTTACAGTCATGGATTGTGTTATGGCTATGTAAAAGAAAGTGCAGCAATGAAGCACCTGATATATATATATTTCCCAATACTATATATATATATAGTATTGGGAAAGGGGAAAAAATCACATGCTAGAAGGATACTGTAGAGTACTGCATGGGAAGAGCAAAGGCTTTTAGTGAGTCCAGCAAGAGACTGGCGCTGTTCTGCAGTCCTTTGAGCTGCTAGTCAAATCTACGGGTTTTAGTAACTAAATCTCGTATACCAGCACTATAACACAGGCGTAAAAGTGGTACTGAGGCACTGTCAGATACTTTCATATGGCCCTTCATTTGTTTCCTAGGTAACTTGCCACTCCCCTCACTTTCTATGGTTTATTAAATAGTTGGATAAGCGCATGCGTAATGCCTCACTGAAATGGCATCTTTGATTCTCCCTCCCATAATACCAGGCCTGTGCGTACACGTGATTGGGCTTTTCTGCAGATCTTCTTTCTTTTCACCTTCTTTGGGAATTTTTTTTTCTTTGTAAAACTTTAACTTGAGCATTCTGTTTTTTCACAAGTCTGTTTGCCTAAGAGAATACCATGCCCCTTGAAAAAAGAATTGTTTAGCTGAAATAAGCTAATACTTACGAAAGCACCAGGAAAAGAGTTTTCTACCTATTTTGTTGTTGTTTGCAAGTTTGTTTAAAACATTTAGAAGGGATTTATACCACCTGCTCATCCTCACAAGCAGGAAGGAAAGGTGAAGTGGTTGCATAGCAACATCACCTCCAAATAACCAGGCATTTCCAGTTATTATACAACATTATAAAGAAGAAAGAAATGCAATTTGAACTAAGCTGAATATTTTATGGGAAATTTATTCTTGAGCCAACTGTTAGAAAAACCATTTCCCTTACATTTCTTTGCAGCAAAGAAAGGAACCTAAAATTTGACTTTTATGTAGTTTTGAGAGCCAAAACATACTCTCTGTGTATTCAGAAAAGCTGTAGTGATTTCTCATTATCCCAACTTGTTCTGCAGTGAGCCAAGCACAAACTCATCTTCAGATGAGGTACTCTGTATATTTCTGTAACATAGTTCTAAGTAAAACCATGCGGGACGTTGGCCTTCTCAATAGCACATAATAAGGAATCTAACTTTTAATTAAGAATTGAAAAGCAGCACGCTGAGTCAGGTAAAAATTATACTTGCAGCACTGTGGGGGCAGTATCATTATGTTCATGTACAACATCAATCTTAAGCAGTCAGAGTCATTTTCCTGTAATCTAGAGAAATGTAAATAAATAGAAACAAACAAAATACACAAAAGAAAACTTGAGAGTTATATGAGTTAAAGTATGCAATAATATTAAATCGATATTTATCATGTTTTCTTTTTGAGGAGATCATCTTGGTTTGAGAGGAGAAAAGAATAATCTTCTCTGGTTTTGAGGCTGTCACAAGTTATTGTTCTTGGTCTGCTGAAATTTCTTGTTCTGACCTCAGCTCAGCAATTCCTCTCTCGGTATTGTTTTGGCAGAGCTGGATGGGTGTCTCTTCCTACCATGCTAGTTCCATGAAGTACACTTTCTTTGGCATTTGTCAAAACAACCTAAGAATCACCAAATGCAGGTAAGGAAGAGCATGGGAAAGGAAATCCAGGGTGCAGTGTCATACAAGGTTCTGCACATGTGGTGGTGGGCATCCATGCTATGTCGGGGGGTGCGACAGCGATTGCATGTTAGGAGTTTTGGAACTGAGTTTGTGTAGGCACATAGGAATTTGAGATGTGACAGAAAAATTGAGGAGGCTGAGACCTTGCCAGATAAGTAAAGCTGATGATACCAAGTGGTGTAATCACAATCCTATATTACCTAATATTCAGATATATCAGTGGTTCTCTAAATCCATTGGATCAGGTTAGAAGTAATATGCAGTAAGCCAACAATACCATTTAGTCCTTTGCATGTAGACTATCTGAAAATCTTTGGAAGAATACATGGGTGCATAAGTCCATGTATTGTGAGAGTCTGTACAAAGCTAAATATTATTTTTTCTCTTATGTTGTTTTTTTTTTCCTCTTACGTTTCCCCATTTGTCCTCCTTTTGGTAACTGTAGAGACTACCATATGAAACTGGCATTTTAGGCTTCCTGGATGTTGATTTTATTTTTTCTTTTATTTCAGTTATGTGTTGTCTTATTAGGAGCAACTATTTCTTTGTCTCTACAATTTCAACATGTCAATTGTTATATGGTACAGTCACTTTTTGCATTTGATTTCTTTTTTTTTTCAGTGGTTTTCTAAAGAAGCAGGTCTCTAGTCCAGGACAGTCCTCACATTTTTCAACTCCACATAGACATTTCCTATTTAAATCTGCATTTTGCCTTCATTGCTTCTTGTCTGGCCAGTCCTGGAATCCTTTGTTAAAATTCCTGAGCTGTTATAATCTGCACCGTACTCATTTTAGACGGTGGATGAACACGATGCAGTAATGTTGATGGATTATTTTTATACGTTTGCATTTGAATTTCTAATCTGCAAACCATCTATATCTTCCCCCCTTCTTTCATTAAGGAAAAGGAATGTACCCAGAAATAGTCAACTTTTTATTCTGTCTTTAATGAAAAAGAATAGGACCAAACTGTAAGCCGTGCCTCAGTGCAGCAGTTCAAGTAAATATTATTATTTTATTACTTTATTTTACAGAGCTGTCATTTGGTATGAGGAGGAGAAACAAGACTGGAAAAAAATAAGAGGGATAAAATGACATTATTCGGAGGGAAAGGGTAACAGTCTGGCTTTTTTTTTTTTATTGCTCTATTCTGAGATGTCTGAAATTTTCACATGCATGTGCCATGGTGACAGACATTTTCATTGTTCACAAAAGTTAATGATGTCTCGAAGTAATTAACTGGCAAAGCAGCTACTTAGCGCTATCTGGGGTATTGCAGTTATACTGCAGCAATATCTTTGATTTCACTTTATGTAATTTAATTTATTCCCATTTTCCTCTACTGCTATATGAAGTCTTAACAGGAGAATGCTCTCAGCATTCCTCTGGGGAGACGCCTTGCTGGAGGGTGAGCTCGCAGACCACTAAGCTAAAAATTGTTCTTCCAAGGTGTCCAGTATTTCCCAACCTCGAGACAGTTTGCCAAGAACGTGACCTGAGTTCTGGATTGGAAATTCATCTTGTATTTGGTAATAGCTTATAAAACAAGTAGCTCCAGTACTTGGAGGCCCTAACTGGGTAACAAGGTGGCTACAGAGATGGGAAGTGTTCTCCTCCCAGTGACCAGTTGCTCCGCGTGTTGTTCAGGAATGAGATGTTACTGAACCTAAGAACAGTGACTGTGTTCTTAAACTCTTTTGTTTCTAATGTATTGGAAATTAGGAAGGGTAAAAAGAAAGAACAGAGTAACTTAAGACTTCAGGCACAAAATATTTCCTGGAAGTGTAGTTTCTGTATAAATATTTGTGTGGTACCACAAACAAATCACAGGAAAAAATGTGTTAAAATACTTTATTGAAAGCCTCTTGTCTCCCCAGGAGAAGGAAAAAAAAGAAAAAAAGATTGTATAAAAAATCATTTAAAAGTGTTTGTAGCCTGCTGTAAAATATTGTCATAATCATTATTGATATTTGCAGTCTAGGAGCCGTGAGGATTAATCATGCCCCTAATTTCTGAAGCTATGAATAAGCAAAGTAATTTAGTTGAACTTTCATTGACATCTTGCCAGCGCATGTGCTCATTAATGTGATTTGTCTGTTAGGCACATACTTTAGCAGTTAATTTAATACTTAAATGCCAATAAAAATTACCTATATGGTAATCCATGGAATTCCGTTGCTGTGGGAAGAAGCATCATTCATTTACTGCTGTTGTACCTCAGGGTTGCATCCCCAAATAAAAGGTACGTAAGAAATACCTTTGGCTGAATGGTGTTAAAAGATAAAATAATTTGTCTTCAGAAAAGGCAGAGAGGTGTTTACATCGGTGATGCAGTGTGGTTTTACCTCTGAAAGACCACGTATTTATCCACGTTTCCCCGTGTGACGGTGGAATAACCAGGTGGACCAAGTTGTCCAGACAATTTTCTACTCAACCGTGCTGTGGTTTGCTTTGTGCTTTAGTCCTACAGATCCAATAGATTCATGACGTCTGACAAAATTTTGCTTCTTAACAATGGTAAAAGAGAGAGATTTCCTTTGCTAATCGCTGCTGAGACGCAGAGCACACTCAGGCTACACTCAACAAAGCCCTAAGTCGTTGGAGATTCCTTGGTGTGGGTGCCAGGTTGCTAATGGACTGCAGCCAAAGAGTGTTGTTTTGAAAAGTTGGTGTGGGTAAGTAGCCTTGCAGCTGATGTTTTTCTGCTTGATACCAGCCTATACAAAGTGTCAAGGTAGAGTCATCTTTGGAAATGTCTCTGAAATGTTCTGCAGCCCTAAGCAGCTGGAAATGATGAGCAGATCAGTGCATCACCATTGGAAACCCTGAAGAAGAGGGAGATAGATAGATGGGAGGTAGATGAGAACGTGACACTGTGAGCTGTTCAGTGAAGCACAGCTGAATAAATCAAAAATTCTACTTCTCTTGCATGAATACGCTCTCTCAAAAAACTTGTGAAGTTTTCCCAGAGTGAAGTGATCCAATCGGATGTATTGCAAACTAGCAGTCATTGACTGCATCGCAAGCTCTTCTGCTTTGCTGTTTGCTTAGAAGTATTGGTATAAAATAAATTATATTGTCTGATAGCTTTTGTTTTAGCAACTTCAACTAACTTCCTCTAAGTGTCAAGACGACTGGATAGCAAAACATTAATTTGCATTTTTTCCCTTGGATTGGTACTTGCCTCACAGAGACATATTTTGATTTATATCCTGGTTGATCAAGAGTGAAGAAGCCCACAGATACAAGTTAAGGTCTGTTCCTGCTGCTTGAAAGGATGTGCTCACATGTGACTAGGTATTCTTTGGCAAAGTTGAAATATTTAATTTTCAAAGTTAAGATTTGGTTTAAACATATGTGAAGACAATCTCCTCTTAGTGTGAGACATAATGAATACTTTTCAAGTGGGTGTTGTGAATATCACTTGAATTCAAGTGTATGTTACCTTCCCTACTTGAATTTAACTGTATGTTACCTTCCCTAATTAATCTGGAGTCCCAGAATATTAGTGAGATGCATGAACATTTATGAAGAGTTGATATATATGAAACAGTAACTTCGGTACGCATTGAGAATGTGTTATTGCATGCGTGAAATAAGTCATCATTGCTTGCCAGTAGCCTTGCAACAGGAAAAATGAGAACAGAATAGACATGTGGAGGGAGTTAATTTGCCCATTTATACTTTTTTGGGGGTGGAGCTTTTAGAGATTAATAAGCAGGACAGTTGAAACCAAGTACCTCAGGAACTGCAGTATTCTGAACAAGCCTACAAGAGCAAGACTTCAAGTGACTCCAAGCTGAGCTGACAGCGTAGCAGTGCTGTTATTTAGAGTTAGTGTCATAACTTATCACCTGATCCTGGAGCTGGAACATGGATCAGGTGTACCAGATAAATACAAGCAAGCAAACTTTTCCTTGATTTCTTTTGCTCCCTGTTTCCAGTGTTGGTGTCACAGGTGCCAGCTGTGTTTCTGACACTGGATCAGTAGTAATTATAAACTGTGCATACACATAAAATCAGCAGTCAGTCAAACTATTGCTAAACTTTGTAGCTAATCCTTACAGGTTATGCAAACGGGGACGAGCAGAGAGTCTCATGGAGAACTGCACTGAATGGTTACAGCTCTGAGTCCGTGCATTTAGTGGTCAACACTGCATGGGTCAAGGCAAGGTAAGAAGCTATCACTTGTTCTGTATCAAACTGCCCTTCCACCACTGTCACCTAAATGTTTTGTCTCTCTCTCCCTACCACCCCAGAGAAGCTGCTTACATAGCCACACTTAGTATTGCTCTCTAACCTATTTCTGCTGAAATGATGTAGATGAGCTCTAGAACTTTTTAATAGGAGATTTTTTTTAAACCTCCATAATTTGGAAAAGCATAGGCTATGCGCTTTGCACATGAGAGAGTGGCAACACTGACTGGAGAAGATATTTAAAAGCAGCTTAAAGGGTGGTAAGTTCTTGAATTTTTTGACTGAATTTGGCTAGCATAGCCGGCTGTGACCTGTAACAGGTCATATTTTCCCCTTGTATTTCCAACAATTGAACACAGGAAGTTACGCACAAATATGCAGCAGAACTTGTTTTCAGTGAGGGTGATGGAGCAATGGAAAAGGCTGCCCAGAGAGGTGGTGGAGTCTCTTTCTATGGAGATATTCAAGACCTATCTAGACCCCTACCTCTGCGATCTATCACTGGGAACCTGCTTTAGCAGGAGAGTGTGACTTGATGAGCTCTAGAGGTCCCTTCCAACACCTGCAATTCTGTGAGTTTTGTTCTATAGAACAGGAGTGCACTGGATGCAGCAAATGTTGACCTCATACAAAAACCTCAGGCTTTAGGTATAGATATGTAATTACTTATGCAAATGTTCTGTCCCCATAGGGAAGTAAATTCTAAGGCAATCCAACAAAAACTCTGACTCAGATTAGAAGCAGACCTAACTGGTGATAGGAATTGTACAATTTCAGCAAGTTTCCACTCAGTCAATACTTTTTGGTAAGGAGTGGTAAATCAGACTTGGAACTGTGTGGGAACTTAAAGCAAGCATAGGAAGGCAGCATTTGACTATGTATGTGTGTGGATTATTTTATTCATGTTTACACCTTAGGTGTGTCTTGTAAATCTTCATTTCTCTGCTGCTTTATCACTGTTACGGCAGCACAGCTTAAGGCTTACATGAATTTATATCTTAAGCTGAGTTATCTTATGGGAAGTGACAAATCATGTCAGGCTAGGCTGTATCCAGAGCTGAGGAAGCAGAGATTCCCTCCCCATGCGCCTGCTGTGACTCCTTTGCGCTCTGATGGTCCGAGACCTCTCATGCTATTTAAAGAAGGGAGTATAGAGGAGAAAAACAGTGATCTTCCAGGGAAGCGAACCTTTGTTTGACCTTGGTGTACTTGCCATCTGGTTTTACCAGGATGCTAAGCAAGTGGTAACATTAAAGCAGGATAATTTTGCTTCCTTTCTCTTCAGGGCTACAGACTGTCAGAAAAGATACTAGGCTGGGTGAAAATCATAGAATCAGAATTTTTGGAGCTGGAAGGGACGTTTAAAGGTTACCTAATCCTACACTCCTGCAATGAATGGGGACACCTACAGCTAGATCAGAGTGCTGAAATGTCTCCAAGAATGGGGCTCCCACTATCTATCTGGACAACCTTTTCCAGTGCCTCACCACCCTTACTGCAAATAACTTCTTCCTTACGTCCAGTCTAAATCTTTCCTTTTATAGTTTGAAACCATTTCCTCTTGTCCTGTCACAGCAGACCTTGCTAAAGAGTCTGTCCCCTTCTTTCTTAGAGCCCTCCGTAGATACTGCTGACTGGCCAGTCTTGGGTCTTCCTGGAGCCTTCTCTTTTCTAGGCTGCGCAGTGCCAGCTCTCTCAGCCTGTCCTTGCAGGAGAAGTGTTCCATCCCTTGGATCATTTTTTCTGACCGTCCTCTGAACACACCCCAACAGGTTGGTGTCTCTTCTGTACTGAGGACACAACATCTGGACACATATACTCCATGTGAGGCCTCACCGGTGTGGAGCAGAGAGGAATGATCACATCCCTCGACCTGCTGACCACACTTCCTTTGGATGGCATCCTGTGTCAGGTGTGTTAGCTGCACCACATGCCTCTGTTCATTGTGATGTGTTTTCATGGAGGATGTTTAGGTGAGTGCCTTGCGTTCAGACTTGTCATTTAGATCTGTGGGCAGTGGTTCACCCCAATCCTTCTGCAGCTACCTGTCCAGAATATATTAGCCAGTAAAAGAAACGAAGTGTTATGGTTTTATGATTTTTGTTGTATTATTGATATCACACGTCATAACATCATGTGGTGTATTTGGTGAAGACCTAGGGTGACTGAGTTTTACCTTTTGGTGTTTAGTGTACCAGCTAGAATTTAGAGCAACTTTTGCATGCCTCTGTAGTAAAGATAAGGTTTGTCTCATGCTGTGTTATTTTATTTATTTATTTTTAAGTAACTTGGTGATTGGTGTGATTTTTCTGCAGTTATCACAACTGTAAAGTAACATCACCTCTTTAAATTTCTAAAGATAAGCAGGGAAGGTGACACAGGTTACAAATAACCAGACTTGACTGTCTAGTGATAAAACCTACTGTTGCTTCAATATTTCTTATGGACCAAAAATATTTATGCAATCTGTACTCAACACAATATTTATTCAGTACTTCTTAGGGTGATTTCTCCACTTACTTGTATTGAGCAGTAGCTCCCAGAGAAGGATCGTTAGTCATCCGTACTTGCTTCATGAATATCTGTGTCAGTCAAGGAAGGGATCCACAGTGCCACTGTCTGTGAGCATTCGTCAGCTACAGGTTGTCAAAAATGGGAATTTCTGTTGGAATGACAGTCATATACAGATAATTCCAGCTGCTTTGAACTCAAAATAGAGATACCAAATCGTATTTGTTATTTAGAAAATGGAGGCTCAAGTATAGCCAAAATAAGACAATTTAAGCATAACTAAGGTTACCTCCACTTGCCTGCCTCACACTCTTGAGTGGTGGAGCTTGCGCAGGGCAGGATTCACTCTTAGCTAGGACTCCATCTTCTCCACGTATTCAGCATCCCAATTAGAGAGCAGTTACTATGCACCAGGTGTTGTATGTTCTGTCAGTGATGATTGCTTTATGTGTTGTATTTTTCCAGCTGATGACTGTATTATGTGTAGTATTCTGCTGTTCATGATTACTGTACAATTGAATCAAATTATGCATTTTATAACACCATCGAAGGAGAACACTGACTAACAGACTACTGTCACATATACCTTTCTACTTAAAGTTTGCATTTGATTTAGTGATAATACCAAGAAAAGAAATTATCTCCTATGTGAGTGTAATCCGTGTGTGTACGGAACGTTTCTCTTCTAGTGATGTTTTTATATTCTAAATTCCTCCCTCCCATCTTTGCAGAACAAGGAAGAGGTAAGTCTGTGTGCGGTTTGCCATCCAGCTGTGTTCCGCATGGCTGCTGATCAGCTATTCAGAGATGTTTGCAGAAACAAGGTATCGTGTTGCACGTGGGATGAGCAGTCTTTATGGACCATTTAGGCACATTACTTTGTCTCAGAATGATATTGACTAGAACAGTTCATAGGCAATAATACTCCTGATCCAAATGTTAGGGCAGAGAGACTTGACCCTAGTGTAAAGCAAAGCACATCCTACAGTTAGCAGCGGTAACCATGGCAAAAGACTAAAGGGGTGCCAACTGCCATGCCTGATTAAATGCATCTTAGGGGTGTAATTCCTTGAAATTCAAAGAGGCTAATTTCTAAATTGACATTTAATTCTGTAATTGTAGTATTTATATTCTCTGCAATGAATCAGAGTGTAATTTCAAGCAGTTCTGTGGAAGTGAAATTACCTGAAAGTGCTCATGACAGCTGTGCTGCGTGGGGCTCGGGGCTGGCCCTACAACAGGTCAGCAACACTTTGTCTGCAGTTTCACAGCCTAATAATATGACAAATGCTATGTCCAGCAGATTTTTCATCTTGCAGAGTACATAAATTACCTCCATCTACCGAAAATAAAATCCCAGAGGTGTTTTGCAGAGCAGGCAGGCACCTCAGATTTCTCTTTCCAGCAACCTCAATTTGCAGGTGGTCAGTGGCCTGAACTGCTCTGCTGCCACTTTCAAAGGAAGATACCTTCAGGCCAGACAGACTGGCTGGACTCCCATGCAAACAAGGTACTGCTTAATACATTTCAAGTAAGCTGGTTATTCTCAGTGCCTTTTCCCTATTCTGCTGAAACATGTCACCTGATACATACATGCACAATGGAAGTAACTGAAGTCACATTGCTTGGAATGCGTTTCAAAGCTAATGAAAGCAACAAGAAACGATAAGGAAAAAGCATTTGAGGCTAGATGCTAGTGAAAAAGTATAATTGGTAACTCCAGGAGAAAGAACTGGCTGGATAAAAAAACTGGGTGTTGTACATTGCTTAGTACAAATGAGCTGATTGATAAGAGGCCTACAGAGAGAAACAAAATGCATTGTGGGCAAAACGTAACTACGGGTAGTGAAAGGTGTGATCTTGAGTTCTTTCATTTCCCCTGTATGGAACTTAGCACATATTTTTAATTGGCAACTAAAAGTCTTCTCCAAGACTGTATTCCTCTGGACTGTTAGTTCTGCTAGAAGAAAGCTATTTAAAAATGCAAAAAGCCAAAGCTAACACAAGAAAAAAAGATTTATCGTCACATAGAGCAGCTACAAGAGTTTTGGTACTAAGGTATGCAAAAAAATTATCAATTTAGTTTGTAGAACCATCTTCCATCAACATCCTACTTGTCTGGAAAAACCCAGCGCTGTTCAGCATTTTGGCTCCCTCGCACCTAGCAGCATCTCTCACCCACCCACGTCACGCTTACTTCAAGGTCCCAGAAACACCCACAGCCAGTACTGCTGAACAACTTGTAGCTGAACATTTCGGAGGGGTCACCTCCACTTGGACGTGAACTGTTCCCTGTCGGTGTGAGGGTTTGATTCAGGCCAGTAGTGCGATACATGTTACTGTAGAGGCGACTGCTGACGGTAATCTAAATGGAAGCTGATGCATGTCTTATTACAGTATTTCTATGCCAGGAAGCACCCTAACTGGCATAAGGCAATTGCCCTAAGTTTCTCTCAGCCATCACACATGTGTGGGTTGCACCTATAGCGGTAAAGCTACAAATACACCTGAGCATGCTTCAGGTGTGCTTGTTTTGTTTCCATGAACTATGGAAGATATTATCAGGGCATGATTGTATTTTGTGGCACTATGAAGCAGAGTTCATTTCCTTTTATAATTCATTAATCTTATTTTTGTTATTACTGATTAAAAGGCAATCAGTTCCCCACTTTAAGGATCCAGCCATAATTTGTGTTTTCATAAACAGACAGTGATGTTTTTCCCATAATCAGTAATATTTTAATCAGTAGTTAACCCTAAATCACCTTTTAATATCCCCTATAGTACCTCAGTACCCCCCTTACAATCCTGCCGAATGGTAACATACTGGGATTAGATTTCACTAAAAAGTAGGTGGGCTTCAAAGTTTACATTATGACTTACCTTTAGGGAAGGGTTTTGATTTCATCAAGCACACGTTCAGAAGAGCACTATTACAGTGTATGGCACTGTAAGCCACACTTTGCATTCATGCTACCTTGTGTCTGTACAACATTAAACATAATCCATTAAATGACTGTTCGTGTATTTGAACTGTAAGTACTTCAGTGCAACTGTTGCCGTTTTGCTGAATGTATGCTTTAATGGGTTTCAGCCCCATCAAGACGATGACTTTTTGACTGGGTATGAGCACCATGTATATTATAAGTAAGTTAAGTTACCCATCAGAGATTTAAGGACGCTTTCTTTGCCATCTAACACAAACCCTGACTGTTTGCATATGGAAATATTATCACTGTGTTTGAACAAGTGCAAAGCAAGGTTGGTTCATACCATTAATAACTGGCACTCACTTCTTGCATGATATTTTTTGTTAGTTGCTGTCCTCTAAATTGGTGTGTAAGCGGTATTACGCGAGTGATGAACACAGCTCACTCACACTGAAACAATTGCCTCTCAGGAATTAGGCAATTACTCAGGAAGTGTCACGCAGCACTCCATCTTACTCAAGAGCATTTTAGTTTCCAACTAGCATTTGTCTTAATATTTGTAAGGAATTCTGCCTGGAACAACAACGAGAATAATACGTAGACTATAAGACAAAAACTTAAAAATTTACTGATCTGGGAACAGTTTGGAAAATGGAAGAACGTGATCTCTGTAAGCCGAAGAAATAGGATTATTGGTATCAACAGCTCTGTGTTTTCAATACTTTCTAAGATTGAAATACAGTCTCTAATGTGAAAACACCGATTTGAGCTGTCAACCATCACTTACTTAAAATCCAGGTAAGACTTTCTCAGACAATTACATATATGTCTTAGTTTTCTCTGGGTTTTTGTCAGAAGCTGAGTGACAGAACTTATACTGCAGTTATATTAAAAGGTCACCTCCAAAAGCACGGATTTCTCAAAGCTTTTTTTCTACCCCATTTTTAGTAAAATAGTTATTCTGGAAGTTTGTAGTTTAAAACTGGCACCAATAGGAGAAAAATAATAAATTGTTTGAGATAATTTTAATATCCAGTTAAAGGTTTTATCACACAGGAGTGCTAACATAGATTTTATAGTAGTTACTTTGTACAGTCAGAAAAACATAACATGCAAGAGATGGACAAAAATTTCAGCTTTTATACATGAGTGGTCTTATAAAATTGTCATGATCTACTACTAGAGACATCTAAATCAATCCAAAACTGTTCTGTTACAATGAATAGCAATTCCTATCACAAAGAGAAAACCAAAGGGACCTAAGGAAAGTACCAAAGAACCAAAGGGAAGGTTCCTATCTCTTGATACGCAGAGCTTTCAGAACATGAGTTATCCAGAACATAACAAATACTGGCAAATGTCTGTTCCGTGCAAAACAGCCAAAGAGGAAAAAAAAAGAACATTTCAAGCTTACTTCCACAATCCTTTAGAGAGCCAAGGATAGGAGAGAGAAATGTTTGCAGGTACAACCTGTATAGTGTAACATAATACAGGCTTTTATATCATATTAGAGACTTTAATATTGCTTTGGATTGTCACTTTGCAATGCACTTGACGTATTATCTCGACAACTTCCCATAATGTCTTTTCTTTCTTTCTTCAGACTGCATTAGGTTTCCACAATGAGAAAGCACAAACAAAAAAGAAGGGGTGGGGGGTAGGCAGGGAATAAATCACAAACCATACACCCAACTAGAATGAAAGGATGGAACGAAAGGTAGAAGTTGTCAAAGAACCGAAGTGTTTTTTGCCTTGCCACTAATATTTCTGACATTTCTTAACATTATTTCCTATACAAATAAGAGCCACAAAGTAGCTATTGCCAAGTAAGTTTTATTTTGCAGTGTTGGTGCTAGAGTTACGTGTTACCTTTTCAATTCAAATAGAGGGACAGATATCTTACTAAGCATGAAAGAAGATTGCTTGTCACTGGCTTCCTTTCTGGCATAGAGCATTTTCAGAGATTTAGCAGATAGACAGCATTTTCTATGGGAAAAACATGCTTGCTCCAATTTCTATTAGAAAAGGCTTAGGATGTAATTAAGACCAGCCCAGAATGGCTTATCGTATCACAGTTTGCCTTATACAGAGACCTGTCTATCTCAGAGAGACAGGTTCCTCGCGTCCCTTGCACCCAGGGGAGCTACTGCCTATTTTAATTTACTGCAAAATTGAGTTAGTGAGGAGATATATCTTGCATTCCTATATATTTACCCTTTATTGTTTTCACTATCGACATCAGTAGCAAAGAGCTCAGAACACAAGCCATTATTTCAGATTAAGACAATAGACTTTACATACTGCAGACCTGATTATTGATAAATATATGAAAAAGGTATTTTGAAGGTAGAACATAGGTAAGTTAAGGGTGTAATCTGAACCCAGTCCACTCTGTTTATTTCATCTGAGCACGCGTTTGGGCTGTGGAGTTGTGGACTTGAGTGGACTTGAGTTTCAGGTGTGTTAAGAGTTAGTGGAAGTTATTTGACTTGCATGCATACAGTTACAAGCACTGGGGAAGAAAGTCTGAAATAAAGAAATTACCTTAACAGTGGAAAATGAGTGCTACTTCTACTGAACACAGCCAGGAAACCAACTGAGGGATGCATTGCATCGTATCCTCAATGAGAACCAACCTGACACTCAGCACTGCTGTTCACATCAGTTTTTACATTTAAACTCCTCCACCTTTCTGGGATCAGACACATAATTTTGGCACCCGGAATATACGAGTAACAAAGCAATTGTTTGCACGGCTTTTACACTGTAGAGCATCTACTATTTTTTTCTGTACATTTTAAGCTAGCCCTAATGAGGAAAATGGTTTCTAGTCTGTATTTGCGATGTTAAATATAAATAAGCAGCCATTCCAAACATTATGAAATAGAACATCTTTCTCTATTCACTGTAATAGAACCAATTTGCTGTAGTTGTGTCATTAAACACCAAATGCAGCTAGTATGAAAAATTGAAACAGCCTGGGCATTTTTCTCAGGTCCTGTCAACTGAGCACAACTGCCTGCAAGAAGGAATACCTTCATTCATATGCTTTCTGTCAGCTTGCATGATAAGTGCAACAGGGTCATTGTGCTTCCAACAAATATATAGAGAAAATGATATATAGAGCCACACTCTGTTCTGATTTTTGGAGAGAAGACATTACACAGACAAAGAAAAAATGTATCATCTGCACATGGATCAGCATATTCAATAATTGCAGCTGGGAACTGTTTTAGGAAAAGGTACTACT
Source organism: Odontophorus gujanensis (assembly GCA_013399175.1). Classification (NCBI taxonomy): domain Eukaryota; kingdom Metazoa; phylum Chordata; class Aves; order Galliformes; family Odontophoridae; genus Odontophorus; species Odontophorus gujanensis. The sequence continues at coordinate 1,099 of VXAB01005870.1, read as the reverse complement.
TCATTTAAATCTACAGATCTTGAAGCCAAGCAAAAGGTATGTGTGAGTGTTTGGGGCATAGTTGTGCTGTTACTCCCTGTCTCTCTCTCCACCTCCTGCTCTCCTTCTGCTCTCTCTCTCTCTCCCTCTCTTTGTTTCTATCACTTTCTCTCTCGCGCGCATCTCTCTCGTGCTCTCTTTCGTTATCATCTCTCTCCGTCGTCTTGCTCTCCATCGTCTCGCTCACTTTCTTTGTCATCTCTCTATTTACTCTCTGTCATCATCTCTCACTTTCTCTGTCATCTCTGTTGTCTTTATTTGTCGGCTCTGTCCCTGTCATCCCTTTCTCTCTGTCGTCTCGTTGTCTCATCTCCCTCTTGTCTCCCTCGCCCCTCTCTTTTATTCTACCATCTTCATCAACTTTATCATCCCTCTCGTCTCTTCCTCTCCCTCTCGTCTCTTCCTCTCCCTCTCGTCTCTTCCTCTCCCTCTCGTCTCTTCCTCTCCCTCTCTTCTCTTCCTCTCCCTCTCCTCTCTTCCTCTCCCNCTCCTCCCCTCCCTCTCCTCTCTTCCCCTCCCTCTCGTCTCCTCCTCTCCCTCTCGTCTCTTCCTCTCCCTCTCGTCTCTTCCTCTCCCTCTCGTCTCTTCCTCTCCCTCTCGTCTCTTCCTCTCCCTCTCGTCTCTTCCTCTCCCTCTCGTCTCTCCCTCAATCTCCCTCGTCTCTCTCTATCATCTTTATCGACTTTATCATCTTTCTCTATTATCTCTCTCATCTGTTTCTCTCTCACATCTCTTTTTCTCACACACCTCTCTCATCTCCCCCTCCCCGTCTCATCTGTCTATCCTCTCTCTAGCATCTCTCTCTTTCTCTATCCTCTCTATCTCTCTCTAGCATCTCTCTCTCACTTTGTCTCTCTGTCCTCTCTTTCTCTCTACATCATCTCTTTCTCTCTATCCTGTTTCTCCATCTCGTCTCTCTCTATCGTCTTTATCAGTTTTATCATCTTTTCCTCTCGTCCCTCGTCTATCTCGTCCGTCTCTCCGTACTCTGTCTATCATGTTTCTCTCTCTCGTCTCTATCATCTTTATCAACTTCATCATCTCTTTCTCTCATCTCATC
>VXAB01005869.1:9706-20701 GCA_013399175.1 Odontophorus gujanensis | reverse complement strand
AGGAAGGGGTGGGGGGGCGCAGTGGGGCTCAGCTGTTGCCCTCGCACTGTGGTGTAGTGCAGCCCTGCCTGCTGCTGCCACATCCACAACTGAAGCACCCCAAAAAAATTTGCTGTGGGACAGTAGGAGAGATTTTTTTGGGGACTGATGATGAAAGGAGCAAGTGGATCGGCGCCGTTCTGCGGGCCGTGCCCTCTTTTCATCCGCTTTGGGCTGTTTAACCGTTCTAACCCCACCATGCCTCTCATTTCGGAAATGGGAGCACCATTTCGGAATGAATCGTTCCGTCTGCTTTGGGCAGCGCTGCTCAGACCCGCACGCAGCGGTCGGTCCCGGGCTGCGGGCGGAGGACGGCACGGAGCGGTGACGGCACTGCCTCTCTCCGCAGATTCGGCTGAGCGGGGGCCGGAGCCGCTTCGAGGGGAGGGTCGAGGTGGCGGTGGGGGCTGGCGACGGGGACGAGCCCCGCTGGGGGCTGGTTTGCGGAGAAGGCTGGGGTACGCTGGAGGCGATGGTGGCCTGTCGCCAGCTGGGGCTGGGATTCGCTAACCACGGCTTACAAGTAGGTGCCGGAGCCCGTGCGGCCGGGGAGGAGAACCGGCGGCACCACTGCTCTGCGGGGACGGGGACGGGGACGCGGCGGGGACGGCGGTGCGGTGCGGGGTGTGCTCACGGCCCCAGGGCTCCCGCAGATCCGCCTGGCCGGGGGGAGGACCGAGTTCGAGGGCCGCGTGGAGGTGAAGCGTGGCAGTAAGTGGGGCACGGTGTGCAGCGACGGCTGGACCACCAAGGAGGCGATGGTGGCCTGTCGCCAGCTGGGCCTGGGTTACTCCCTGCACGCGGTGACGGTAGGTGCCGTGGGGTGGCCCCGGTGCCGCCCTGACAGCCACGGGGCGATGGGACGTGGCTGATCCGTGCTGGGATGGGATGGGGCCTCTGTGGGTGCATGGGTGGGGGGCACTGCGGCTGGATGTGCGCAGCGTCCTGCCCGGCATGTCTCACCCACCCCAGGAGACGTGGTACTGGGATGCCAGCAACGTGACGGAGATGGTGCTGAGCGGTGTGAAGTGTGCCGGCCATGAGCTGTCCCTGAGCCACTGCCAGCACCACGGCAGCAGCCTGAGCTGCAGGAACACGGGCACGCGCTTCGCCGCGGGCGTCATCTGCTCCGAAAGTGAGCACGCGTGGGGGCTGCAGGTGGGGGGGCTGCGGGAGATGGAGACAAACAGCTGCGGGGTTGCAGGGTCTGCAGGCACTGGGGCTGCGGGTCCAGGGGCCGCAGATGGAGAGCCCATAGGCAACGGGGCTGCGGGCTCTATTCATGCTCTGGTGATGGGACGGCCACGTATTCTCCCGGGTGGCTCAGCCCTGCGCTGCTCTGCCTGGGGTGGCCATAGGGCCCTGAGCCACCACCCCGTCCCCAGCTGCCTCCGACCTGCTGCTGCACGCGCCGCTGGTGCAGGAGACGGCGTACATCGAGGACCGCCCGCTGCACATGCTGTACTGTGCTGCTGAGGAGAACTGCCTGTCCAGCTCGGCCCGCCATGCCAACTGGCCCTACGGGCACCGCCGCCTGCTCCGCTTCTCCTCCCAGATCCACAACAACGGCCGCGCTGACTTCCGCCCCAAGGCCGGCCGGCACTCCTGGGTGTGGCACGAGTGTCACCGGTGCGTGTGTGGCACGGGCAGGGACGGGCGGGCGGGTTGGGAGCAGCCCGGGCTGGGTCTGATGGTGCTGGGGTGGGCTTGCTGAGGGCGATGCTGGCAGGGTGTGATGCTACAGGGTGAGAGCAATGCCACAGGGTGAGGGTGATGCCAGGTCACAGCAGCACTGTGCATGGTGGAGCATGGGTGGGGACTCAGTTTGGCTCAGGGCTGTCCCTGGAGGAGCGGTGCTGGGGTTGGGCTGCAGGCTGTGCCCCGGGGAAAGCCTCTCCTGCCTGGGCCACCTGGATGGGGCGGCCGCATCCCATTGCAGGGTGAGGCCGAGCTGTGCCCCGGCCGTGCTGCGCTGTGTCCTGAGCAGGGGCTGTGCAGACCTTCCTGAGCAGGGGGGATAGGTAGTGGCTCTGGGGGGTTCCTCCGCCGACCCCTCCACCCCAGCCCTCCATGAGGGGCTGGCTCAAGGGCAGCAGGTGCTGTGGGCTCTCTCGCAGGCACTATCACAGCATGGACATCTTCACCCACTACGACATCCTGACTCCCAACGGCACCAAGGTGGCTGAGGGTCACAAAGCCAGCTTCTGCCTTGAGGACACCGAGTGCGAGGAAGGTGGGACCGTGAGGCCGTGGGGCACCACGAGGCTGTGGCCCCCACTGCATCCCCGTGTGCCGGGGCTGTGCTAGGGACAAGCTGCGTTCTTTTCCTGCCTGCAGACGTGGCCAAGCGGTACGAGTGTGCCAACTTTGGGGAGCAGGGCATCACGGTGGGCTGCTGGGACCTGTACCGGCACGACATTGACTGCCAGTGGATTGACATCACTGACGTCAAGCCAGGCAACTACATCCTGCAGGTGCTGCAGCTGTGCTCCTGGCCCCTCGCACCCTTTGTGGTGACGCATGGGATGCGCTGAGAGTGCACGGCGTGGGCTGTGCTGTGGGGCTAGGCAGACTCTGGAGCTCACCTCTGCCCCATGCTACTCAGCACACTCTGCCCCATCTGGACAGGGTGCACGGCCCCAGGAGCCACAGCACAGGGAGACTGTGCCTACCCTGGTGCCTGGAGCCATGCAGGGCTCGTGCGACTCACTCACGCTTGCCCCACAGGTCGTGATCAACCCCAACTTTGAGGTGGCAGAGAGCGACTTCACCAACAATGCCATGAAATGCAACTGCAAGTACGACGGGCACCGCATCTGGGTGCACAGCTGCCACATCGGTAACGCCTGGGGATGCGGCACAGGCTGGGGCACACGGGGCTGGGAGTAATTCGTGCTGCGGGCAGTGTGGGGCTGAGCAGGCAGCGGGGTGTGGGCAGGTGCAGAGGAAGGAGCCGGGGGTGCTGGGGACAGCAGTGGCAATGCAGCTCTCATCCTGTCACCCAGGCGATGCGCTCAGCGAGGAGGCCAGCAAGCGGTTCGAGCAGTACCCAGGGCAGCTGAACAACCAGATCTCATAAGGCCCAGGCCCAGGGAGACACCATCTCCCCCTCTGAGCCCACGCGCAGGAGGAAGCTGCTGTGGGGCTGGCAGGGACTCGTGCCAGCTCCGCCCCACCCCACGCTGCGCTAGGGACTGCCCAGGACTCACTGCTGGGGCTGGGGGCCCCGAGCACCGCACCTCCAGCCCTCGACCACTGGCCTGATGCTGCACCCCGGCTCAGGCTGCAGCACAAGGGTACAGTCTGGGGAGCCCCACCGCCCCAGCTGTGCCCCTCCTGCTCCCCAGCCCCAGTTCTTCTCACCTTGGTCCACTTCCTCTGGGGCTCTGCCCTCCTCTGGCAGCAGGACCCCACCTGGGGACCCCCACCCCTACTCAGGGCCGGCCGCCCTCGTGCACCAGAAGCCCCATCTCTAGACAGTGTGGCTGCCCTGCACAGCAGCAGCTCCCACACCCATGTCATAGTTGTAATTTTATTTTCTTGATAAAAATGTCAATTCTATATCCTGCTGGCTCCTCTCTAGGGTGGTTGGAAAAGCAAGGGGGCACAGCACAGTGGGGCTGCCTTGCACGGGGTATAGGAGCTGCCCTCTATGGGGCAGAGGAAGGGGCTGCAGGGCCCCAGAGGTTCCCTGGAACAGCAGTGGGAGCAGATGGGGCCACCCTGGCTCAGTATCGACGTGGTGAAGCACAGGATGCCCTGCGCCAGATGCAACACAGATGTTATGCAGCAGGAATCCCAAGCAGCATGACCTCCCGCCAGCCCTGTGGGGCACGAGCCACAGGGACTGCCACCTCTGCAGGGAGCAACCCCACAGGGGCTGGCGTGGGGGGAGGAAAGCCTCACTGAGCCCGGGAGACCGGGCAGATGCGGGAGTACGAGACTGAGGTAAGCGGGGGCCACTTCCATTCCTGCAGCCCTCACTCCTCATCCAGAACCTCTGGCCCTGTCTGCACAGAGCGGCGTGGAGGAGCAGCTCGGCCCTCTGCACGCCAGCAGGGCAGGCCCTGGCTGCGGCCCTGGAAAGCGCTGCGGTCAGCGCTGCCGGAGCAGCTATGCGAGAAACGTCTCAGCTATTTCCCCTGCCCGCTGCCGCCCCTCCCGCAGCTGGGGTTTGCCGGGGAACAAATTCCACTGGCGAGGCCAGGGCCAGCCTGAAAGGAGCCCTGTTCTGTTCTCTGTCCTGCAGGAGGGGAATGCCGGGAGCGGTGCTCAGAGCTGTCCTCCGCCACAGCCCCCCCAAGGAACTGTGCTTCTTTCATCTGCTAAAAAAACCGAGGGTGTGCAATAAGCCCCTCCACGGGTGCAGCGTGGCTGCTGCTCGCATTCCTGCCGCTGGAGCGGGCTGCTGCACAGCCCCGGGCAGCACAGCTCACTGCTCCTCTCCTCCCACGGCCGCTGGCGGGGTGCTGGGGCTGGAGAAGGGCTCTTCCAGGAAAGCAAGGACAGCCCGAGCTGCTCCTTGCCGCTCCTTCTCAGCACAGCTCTTGGCCGCCAGCTGCAGAGGACAGGGAGGGAGCAAGTGAGGAAGGCAGCGGGGAAGGGCCTGGTGGGTCCCCAGGGATGCCTCTGTGCGTGGGAGCACAGTGCTCCAGCACTGACAGACACAAAGTGGGGGAGGGACAGACAGACGGCGCCAGGGCAGCGTGCACTGCCCTTGCAGGTTCTCCTGCAGCTCTGGCTGGCCGCACGCTGCCCCTGCCTGACCCTGGGCTGGCTCAGCCGTGACACCAATGAGCCTCCCAGTGTGACTCAGAGAGCTGTGTTCAGGGTGCAGATGTGGACACTGACACTGGAGCGTTTGCTCCACGTGGATGTGATTTGACCCGGAAGACATGAGCCAACTCCCAGAAGCCTTCTGGGAGCAGCCACAGCAGCAAGCTCTTGCTAGGAGCAGCTCAGCCTGCACAGGGAGGCAGTGGTGGCTTCCCCCACGAAGCTCTGCCCCATGGCATCTCCAGGGCCGCTCTCATCTGCAGAGAAGGTGCCCCTGGGAGCCATGCATTGTGGATGGGGGAATCAGACCACAGTACAGGTGTATAGGTGCTGAGGAGGTGACAGGACAGCTCTCCCCAGCACTAAGGAGATCACTGCTCCTCCCAGCTGCAGCATGGCAGGAGGAGCAGGTTCCCACAGCCCAGCTGCTCCCAGGTCATACTTGGGACACCATGTGCTGTGGAAAGAAGGGCACACAGCACCTAGAAAAGTGCTTTATTTGAGCAAGGAAGGGAGTGGTTTCACACTGAGCCTGCCCCAGTGCCGTGCCCCCTGCTCAGCCCCTCCAGGTCCTCGCAAGCTCCCACTCTCTCCCTGATGGGCACACAGATGTGCCTGTCCTGCATCCTCGGCTCCTGGCCAGCACAGGCAGCCAGCGACCAGAGCAGTCTGCACTGCAGCACAACTACTCCGTGACCTCAGGGACAACGCTCACCAGCAGAGTGTCATAGCTGCGCCGCACCAACAAGGCCAAGCTCTGCTGAGTCCGCACGGCCTCGTAGACATCCTCGGCACGGCGCGTTGCCTGCCCGTTAATCTCCAGCACAACATCACCTGCCTTCAGCCCTGCCCTGAGGGGAGAAGGAAAGAAATTCATGGCAAGTGAAGCAGACGCTTGTCTGCGGCTTCGTCTTCCAGGAAGGAAGGAGAGCCAGGCACTTCAGGAAGCTGGGGCTGTCGTGCCAGGCATTCCTTCAGCACCACAGGTAGCTTGGTCAAAGGGATGCCAGGCATGTTCCACCAGTCAGCTCCTGCTGCACACTGACTGCTCTGCAGGCCCCAACCCCTGCTGCTCTGCAGCAAAACTCTCAGAGCCCAACACATCCCACCCCGCGTACTTGCTCTCCCCCCCTGAGGCACAGGGCAGCACTTACTGATGGGCCGGGGAACCAATGATCACTTTGTGGATCAGCACTCCATAGGACACATCAGGGAAGCTGGGGTCACGCAGCTTCAGCTCAGCGAGGATGCTGCAGAGTGAAGATCAGCATCATGGTACTGAGCTGGGAAGCAGAGCTGGGCTCCCACCCAGCCAGCCAGGACAGCACTTGGAGAAAACGCTGCAGAACTCTGCTCCTGTGCCCCTGAGCAAGCAACCAGCTGCAAACCATGGGTCATTCAAACACCACCACCTTCCTGTGTCATGGCTTCAGATGGTGGTGTTTGAGTGTCCTGACTGTGTTAAGGAAAACCAGAAACTACCAGCGCTGCTGCCAGCTGGATCCCAGCTGCTGGGGATGCACATCCTGTGTCTGAGCAGCCCCACATCACAGCTTCCCTGCTATCAGCTTTGCACCGCCCCTTCTGAAGTTTCACTTCTCTCTTCTGTGGGTAGGTCACAGAAAAAGTTACGTCCTTTTGTTTTTTGCTATACCTCTATTTCTACTTTTGTATACCTCTATCTCTCAGCTGCAGTCTACCTGGACCAACCCCAGGTCCTCCAGTGTTCCCCCGGATCAGGTTCTCTAGCCCCAGCTCTCTATTCTGCACCTCTCTCTGCTCCTTTCTGGATTCTCTCCAACTGTTCCTGAACACATCCAGCACTGGATCCAACACTCCAGCTGGATCTCACAACTGTGTATAACACAAACAGCCTCTGCACCAGTTCAGATCCATGGTAACCCCAGGAAATACAGCTCCCTGCTCCCCACTGGTTACAGCTGCTTGCTTTGCAGTAGTCCCTGCTGAACCACATCAAGCTTTGCAAGCTGCCATCTCCTCAGCTGTCACAGTAATACAGCACAGATGAGGTTGGAATGGAGCTGCTCTGATCTTTGTCAGTGACAACCAGTAAGGTTTTGTTTCTGCCAGGTTTCCCACTTGCTCTTTTGAATCCTATATCAGCAAGTCACACACAGCATGAAGGAGCATCCCACACGTTCTCATGTTTCCCTAGTAACATTGCTCCCAGCATCTCCACTGCATCCTCAGCATCTGCTTTGTGTAGCACTCACTCCCAACAACCAGTATCTGTTTTCCAAGTCCTGCACTCAGTCCCCATCTACTGCATGCTGTAATGCAGGACAGCAGGAGCTCAAGCCTCCCTCAACTCTATACAAAATAATATTTGGGAAGACACTTCCCCACATCTTTTTTCTCTCTTAAAAAACCATCTGAACCTCCGTAATAACTTCTCGTGGGCAAAAACAGGGTGCCCATGTGGGCTCTGTTTTCTGATGAGAGCAGCTGCCTCTGGCTCCTGTTCTGTTTGTATTGGTGGATATAAACCTTCAGCACAGCTCAATTTCCACGCAGCACTGCTCCGTCTGCTCCCCAGGCATCAGCTTCAGCCCTAACGGTGAGCACGAGCACCATCTGCTGGGCATCCCTGCGGTGCTGACAGCGCTCCCTGCTCAACCCTGCTGCCCCGAAACTCGAGGTGCAGTGCAGCTCCTCCTCTCTGTGCCAGCAAGGAGCCAGGACTGTTCGTGGCATCCAGACCACAAACCCAACCGACCATACAGGAGCCACCAGAACTCTGGCACGGACACAGCACAGCCCCAAAGCATGTTCCTGCCATGCACACGGCAGCCACCAACCCCAGCAACATGCTGAGCCCCAGGAATCTCCTGAGAGCTGCTCTGGCAACCTGCTTACCTCCCCCCCAGCAGACAGCTCTCCTGCAGGCAAGCATGCTCTTTCTTATTCTGAAAGTCCCATATTCTGTCACAATTTCAGCACCACAGCAATTCACCTGCCAGACCACTCCTCCCAAGGAGTACAATTTACACAAATTTTACATCAAAACTTTCAGCTGGCACAACACGTATCTGTTGGTTACACAGCACTCCTGGTGGCTCTTTGTTCAGGACACGTTGCAAGGCCTCTTTATGAACTCCTAATGAAATCAGACACTGCTGCAGCAGATTTAGGGGGTTATCTGCTGGCAGATTCTAACATATAGAAATCTGCAAGTTTCTAAGTTACCCCAGACACACAGCCTAAGCTTTGAGCATGATATCAGCAAAGAGATTTCTGAATGGGAATGCTTAACCTTGTAAAGACAAACTTCTCAAAAACTGGCACTGATGGTGAGTTTGGAAGATACTATCACACCATCACCACATCCCAGTGAGACTGGTCCCCCCCAGCCCTGACCTCTGAGCACAAACCTGGGTGTGAGGGTCAGCATCATCACCCCGATATAACGGCGCTTCGTCTCTGCATTGCCAAACCAAGAGCCTGTGGACAGAGAGGACAGTGACAACAATGCTGAAAACAGACACACACTCACAAAAGCACAGGACTGAGCCAGCAGATCTTCAAGCCCACACACCACAAGGCAGGCAGAGTGATTCTGATTCCCTACCCACAGAAAACGTCAGCTCCATTTACTGGCTTTATAGGTACTGCATACTTTCTTTTCTAGGTTTAAGACTGAGAATATCATTCCATAATGTCAACATGGGAACCAGACAGCAAGGATCTGCATTAAACACATTACCACAAATGCAAAGGAATGAGAACAGGGCAGAGGTTCTGGGAACTCTGAAAGTCTTTATCTGTGGCAGATGGATTTCTCACAGCAGAGGGGCTCACTGCTTCATGTCAAATGGGGGAATCTTCTTATTCCCCAAAGATTCTTCCTCCTGCTATGTTTGCACTCCTCTCAGAAGAAGTGCAGGCAGCTCAGCTATGCTGAAGCTTCCTCCCTCCTTCATCACGCTCCTCCTGGCCTCCTTCCCCAGCACCTGGAACAGAGAGGCACCCAACTCACTTTTGCGCTGTTCCTCCTTTTGCAGAAACTTCCGCAGCCGGTCTGAGGGGATGGCAAAGGAGATGCCCGATGTCACCTTCATGGTGTTCACCCCAATCACTTCGCCATCCTGCATGGAAAAGGGCACTGTGTCCTCCAACCTGCTCCTTTATGGAGTGGGAGGGAAATACTGTGCAAAACCTGAAGCCTGTGTACCCATCCTCCCCAGGCACTCTCACCCTGTTGAGGCTGGGCAGGGATGAGTCCCACCAAACAAGGCTCTCAACCCCAGGTCAAGCCCTCGATCCCACACTTAAGATGCCCAAAGGGCACACGATTCCTCCTTCCCTCCTGACAGCTAGGGATACTTGCACAGTGCTCCCACTGAGGGCACCCAGCCCCAGGAGACAGAGCCCACTGGGATACACACAGGAGAACTCACCAAGTTGACAAGGGGGCCACCAGAGTTCCCAAACTGAAACAGCAGAGAGAGCAGCAATGAGGCCATGAAAGCAACATCCTCAAACACTAACCCACGGTGAGGACACAGAGCCCGGGGTTCAGGCTGAGGAACAGCCAGCTCCCCAACCAGAAACACCCTTCTCCCCCACCTGCCACACCCACAGCCCTTCCCCAGAGGTGGCAGTGGGATGAGGTGCCAGCCCACCACGTGGCCTTACGTCGATGGCAGCGTCCGTCTGGATGTACTCCATGTCAGAGGCGGTCAGGCCCAGCTCCCGGCTGCCGCGCTGCGCGGAGCTGACGATGCCAGAGGTGATGGTGTTCTGCAGAGCGAAGGGGCTGCCCATGGCCACCACGAACTCACCCTGCCGCACCTCAGAGGAGCGCCCCAGGGGCAGCGTGGGCAGCGGGTGCTGGAAGAGAGGAACCGGGTAAGCAGAGGGCAGACGAGGAAGGGAGCTGCTCCGCAAAGCGACACGCACCTTAGGCTTGATCTTGATGGTGGCGATGTCGGCCACCTGGTCCACGTCCTGCACCACAGCGTCGTACTGCTCCCCGCTGGCCAGCTTCACCCGCACACGCCGCCGGTTCGCCACCACGTGCGCGTTGGTCACGATGAGTCCATCAGGAGACACCAGGAATCCCGAGCCATTCGAGATCGGCACCTCACGGCCGGAGAAGGGGTGTCTGCAAGGTGGGCAAAGCTCACAGGACGGTGCGGGGGCCCGGGGGGGATGTGGGAGCCTGGGGCAGCAGGCAGGTGCGTGGCTCAGCTTGCTGGGTGGGACAGCAGCAGAGGACTGGGAGGAGGTGTCTGGGTGACAGCATGACATGGGAGCTACTTCACGGCCCCGGGACAGGTGTCCATCTCAAGAGTCTGCACAATTGTGCACTCACTGGGGCAGCAAGCAGCAGGAACCAAAACTCCATGCACAGCAACAGAAGCGTCACCTCATGAGGAGCACAGCGATGCACTGGGAAGTGCGTGCTAACAGAGAACAGCAGTGAGCACTGCAGACTCTTTAGGAAAGACAAGCACGGACCTATGGAAGGATATAACCCCAACACACAGGGCTCTGCTGCAAGGACCAAGGGGGGGAGCTGACATCCCTGTGAGTCTGCTATCAATGACCTTTAAAAAGACAAGAGCGGCTCAGGGTGGCTCCCAAGTGCTGAAAGAAGGCAAGCATCACACCACCCTGCAAGGACAGCGAGGCCAAAGAACTGGCCTGTATCACCCCGTGCTTAGAAACACCCCGGGGCAAAAGCAAAGCACAAAGGGAACAGGAGCAGCAGCACAGACCCACCACGGAAAGACCACGGGAGCCAACCCGGCCGGCTGCTGCAATGAGCGGTGCTGCGGACCAGGAGGGAACCGGGCACCATCTACCGTAACTTCAATGCTCCCAGCAGTATCCCACAGTGCCCACGCAGGTTTACACCGGCGCTGAGGCAGCGGCAGCAATGCTGGAGCACCACGGACCCGCGGGGCCCGGAGCCCAACACCGGCACCGCAAGGCCCCGCGGGAGGGCGGGGGCGAACCGAGGGCACGGGGCCCGGACGGGCAGGGCAGGGCCGGGCGTACCTGCCCACGATCTCCACGTAAACCAGGGCGGGCGCCGTCTTCTCCACGACGTCGGCGATGAAGTTGAAGGCGGCGCGGGGCGAGGCGGGCGGCGAGGCGGGCGGGGCGGGCACGGCGGCGCGCAGCGCGGGACCGCGGCCTTCCCGGGCCCACAGC
>VXAB01005868.1:274-11230 GCA_013399175.1 Odontophorus gujanensis | reverse complement strand
TTTTATCTCAGCCTACATGTTGTATTTACTAGCCTGCCAGCAAATGCCCATTGGCTGCCTCATGGTCAACTCCTCTGAGTTTTATAGTTTTTTTTTATGAGTTAAGGTCAGCTGTCCTGGTTCTGTCCTCTACTGGCTCCTTTTGCCACTAGTACAAGATAACCAAAAATAGGATTATCTTTTTTATACTACTTAAATGTGGACTAAAAATTATGAATATTACTTCTTTTTTTCAACACATTTGGTTCGCAGCTTGTATCTAGATGGCAGCAAGTCTGACCTTTGTTAAATTTCTGATATTTCTAACAAAGTATGTAAAACTTTTTTTTTTCTCCTTCTAGTCTTGATCCAGAACAAAAAGAAATGTTAATTGAAGTGATAGAAAAGCTGTTGAAGGATAGAAGTACGGTAAGAGACAAGAGTTGCTATTGCTAATGTGTATATATATATATACATGCTGTATATGAGAGAGTGTGTGTGTATATATAATTATTTAATTTTACATATTCAACTATATTATATATATACACTATATATATAATATATATTATAAATATATAAGTGTTAGTATACATTTAAAGAGTTATATCATCTACAGCTGAATGACAACCTGAGGAATATTCCTGAAGCCTTGCTGATATGTTTTTATATACTTTGAAGTATAAGCATCATTGTGTATCAATGCATTATATTGTGAACGTGATAATGATAATATCCCTTTACAAGACTGGTAATCTTTATGTAACGGATATTCTTAATCCATTTTCTAGATACTGGGTTGGTTTTTTCGGTGTATGCTTTTTTTAAAACTTAGTTTAAAAAATGGAAATTGCATGAATCAGTGTACAAGTGTCTTTGTATTTTTTGAATGAGTTATTATCTGTATCATTTGTATTTGAGGTACTCTAAAAATAACTTCTGTGTAATACAAGGTATACCTTTTGAAGTCTGTCTGCCTTATAGTGTATACAAATGTTAAGCAGTGATACTTGATGTGCGCTTGTTTTTCCTTGCAAATATTTCCATTTTCTTCTTGGTAAGTAAAACTGATGTCCTCTGACAATTTACAATTTACAGTTAATTTTCACAAGTCTAGGTCAGAAAGGTAATTGAGTAAGAGTCGAAAGACAGACTTCAAATATAAAACAGGGATGTAAATTGAACATGAGAAGTGGTTCATTTTCAAATAGCTAATGTAGCGAATGTAATGTTTTTTGACTAAGTGAAAGCATTGCTAGGTAGCAGATAGTGAGTTGCTTCATATACCATTAGTCATTATAACTGTGCTGGGTTTTTTTCTGATTTTAAATGTCAGTTTTTACTGTTTACATGTAATGTTAGTCTCCTATTACTAATGTAATGTACAGTAATATGTTGTCTGTTGTTCTAGCACAGTCCAGATGTCCAGGACAAAAATGGTGTTGATCTCTAATAGACATCTCACAACTTCCACTGAAGGGTTGCTGAAGAAGAGTGTCAGAGCTTAATGGCTCAGCAGGCAGTAAATCAGTTAGTTAGTTCTCCTGACTGCATCCATGCTTGACCTGTACTCATTTGTCAGGGACCTTTGTGCTTCTGTGGAGTTGCCCCCAGTGGTTCTTTGTATATTTTCTTTTTGTGGTTCATGCTCTAGGAGTGCATGCAATCTGTGAATGTGAGATTAGATTTTGTGTACCCGTAGAGGCATAAAGGACAGAGAAACCATCTTTTTTTCTTCTTACTGTTGATGGCGAGAAAATAAAATCCTCGAATTTCCTTAGTCCTTGTTACTTAAAGTGAAAAAACAAGGTATCTGACAAGTTGTCATTTATACATAAATTTTAATGAAATGTTACAACATCCCAACTTTGTTTCTCTTTTTCTCAGTGACTAATCTTGACACTTGCAGATGTTTACAGGAGAAGCTAGTTATCATTGCTTAATATATGCCATAATTCTGGTGCCTTTGTGTCACTGAATAATAGACATTGTATTAATGAATAGTAGCTGAAGCAGTAGTTATAGTTATGCTATTTTTTTCCCCAGCATGTTTAAGAATTTAAGAATGATTATCTATATTTTTGTCTTCTGGGCCTTTTCAGAAAAGCTTATTTGGAGATGTAATGTCATAACTAGTAAGTGTTTTCCTCCTGCTGATTCTACTGCATCGGTTCCCGAACAAGGACTCATTCCAGCTGTGGCTGACATTTCTGCTTTAGAAGTTTTACGTCTGTCAAAAGGCAGTATGAAAAATTCTGAAAAGGAGCAATACGAATCTACTTCTGGGATTTTTAATCAAAGCTGCTTCACAGATTGTTCTGATTTAAAAGGAATCCGTGTTTACTCCTTGATTGTTTGCTTTCAGGAAGACTAATCTAGCACAGAAAGTAGTCATCTCTTGTCATTTTTCTGGGAACATTCAGTGGAAGACTACAAATTTGTTTACAAAAAGCTCTTGAGCACTAACATGCATGAAGTGTCAGCCTAGGGAACCCATTTCAGTGCCTGACCACCCTCGCAGTACAAAATTGTTTCCTAGTGCTCAGTCTAATCCTTGCCTGATATCTTTGTGCCATTCTCATTCTGCTTTCCCTCCTGAGGCAGCTGGAGGGAGCACTGAGGTCCTCTTGGTCTCTTCTACTCTGGACTTGGCAATCCAAGTGTCCTCAGTGTCTCCTTACAGGACCTGCTTTCCTGCCTTGTCATCACATTTGATGCCTTCTCTGGATACTCCTGTTATGTGCCTGTGTCCAGCATTGTTCTGTCCCAGGTGCAGCCTCCAGCATTTTCCATTGTTGGATTTCATGCTGCTACGGATTGACAAGTGCTTCAATCTACTCAGACCCCTTTGTAAGGCTTCCTGTCCTGACAGGGAGTCAACAGCACTCACTTTTCGGTTCAGTATTATTAGCAGACTTGCTGACAATGGGTTCCAGTCCATGTGGTAGCTCAAAGTTATGTAAGTAGCTTATATAGCCTTATGTAAGTTACTTTATAAGTGATAATAAAGCTTAAATAATTTGAACTATCTTCTTTATGTTCTGTAAGGGATACTAGATTTCATATACTTAGGATGCAAGAAGAAGGAGCATTTCCTAAACAGACAAAAGTTTTTTGAAGAAAATTGCTAGATTTGTCTGCGAAGAACTTCTTTGAGAATCTGAACTTTAAAAAAGGAGAATTTTGCTGTAGCCATGTGAATTTTTTCTCTTTGATTAATGGCATTTTTCAGGCTTTTTTGCAACTTCCATTGCCTGTCTGATAGTGAGTTAGCCTGAAATTTGGAGGGTGATAATGTGCAACTAAGACCATGAGTTTACTTGATGCTAATCTTTCGGTTCTTGCAATGCAAGTGCACAGAAACTGTTTCTTATTTCAACATTAATTGTCATCTCCTGGTAGTTCTGTTCTAATACTAGTAGATCGTGATCAGTATTACCTCATTAAATTGTGTCTTTATCCAGATGGGAGAATCCTTGTGACTGGGAAATTGAACATTAGTGAATCTGTGTGGTTTGTTGTTGTCGTTTGTTTATTTTTGTAATTATTTTTTTTCCCTGATAGAAGTGTCACAGTGTTCCTATCCAAGTGTCAGGTTAATTTTAGCATTTCTTACTTAAGGACCAATAATCCTCAAATAAGCATAATTCTTTTAGATATAGTATCTAGATGAGGGAAATCAATGCAATGTTGTTTTTATTTCATTTATTTTAGGTATGGTTGAAAGAAGATTGTAATTTTTAATTTTAATGTTGCATAACAGATGAATGATTTGTTTGAATGATGCTTGAGAATTCTCAGTATATTAAAAAAAAAAGAATTACGTATTTATTTTTTTCTATAAATGTTTGAATTTGCACAGTGGTTTTGAAACTTACCAACATAATGTCTATGTTAAAATGAGATAGAGTAACTACTAAACATAGATGCCTCAAAATTTATGTAAGACAAATTTCTTCAAAGAGAACATGCTATTGTGAATTATTAATGCAGCTTATGTTGCATAGAAAAGGAAAATGTATTTAAATTAGTTGCAGTCATTTTACATTTGAAGTAGAAAGATACTATCAAGACGGGAATTTTACTACAGTAAAATTGAACTATTTTATCAGACTCTACCAAACATGTTCATTTGTTAGATCTCAATTAGTAGTAATTTTTTTTAATATAAGCTGAGGTAAGCAAAACTTAAAATGGGATGAGATCCAACCTTAATCCAGCACTTAGTTAAAATTTCTGGGGACAAAAATGGAAGATCAGTCTGCTCCTTAAGTGGCTTAACAAGAAGGTAAAATGAAAAGCCAAGCTCTCTGTTAAGCGCACTTGCAAAAAATATCAAGTGGAAATCAGCAGTAGCATACCCTCAAGGTGCTAACTGAATGACAGTGTAGAATTTTGCCAAACACAGTACAGTGTAGCAAAGCAATTTTTTCAGAATGCAAAACAAGTAGGTTCTAACGTATAACTCTTCCGTACCCATACCTCCTCCTTCCCAGCTTTTCTGGGCTTACTGAACACAACTGTGGGTAATAGTGATTTGCCTGGAGCTAATCACTGTGTTCTGCTGAGCTATAGATTCAGTCAGGTTCCACACCTAAATGTAATCTGGCGGTGTTTTATAATGACAAAGGAGCCATATGCAGTGGGTTGCTAAGAAGAAAACTCAATAGAACAACACCACCAAATTATTGTTTTTAGATGCAAAATATTTTTATATAGCTCTATCAAATAATCATATTTCTCCCTGAAATGAACTGTATATGTGCTGGGACTAGCAGGTACCGTATGTGGATGGAGCTGGAGGCAATAAATGCAACTCCATATTTATTCTTATTGGTAATTCATAAAATCCCCACAGAGCTTGTAACTTGTTTAGCATAACTACACTGCATCAACAAAACCTTGATGTTTTTTTATCAATGTATATATTTTTTAAACAGATAAGATGTTTAAAAATCTATTTATTACAGTAAAAACTGAGTTCTGTTTTTGCCTTTCCATTACATAAAAAGTACCTCAAATTCTGATAAGGTAGAATAGCACAAATGTCTGCTTTATTTTTCTAGTACCTCTAAATAACTGAGCAGCTGATATGACTTTATGTAGAAATGAAAATAAGACCATATATGTTTTTATGCTGAAGTGAAACTTTTTTTGGAAATTACTATAGCTAATCAGGTAGGTGTGAAGGTGTAATTAAATATTTATTTATTTATCCATTTATTTAGATTGTTGGTTTCCATATCATTTCACTCTTGCTTTACTCTTTTTCTTTTTGCAGTTGCTTAACAAGTCTGATATTCTGGTTTTGAGATAAAAGGTTTGAGGCAGGGTTTGCTGCTTAATCTGTTTTTGCCATGCTGTAAAGGACTGTAGAACTGTGCTCTGTTTGTAGCTTGGATATTTTATAACTGATTTTTGTAATCAATTATAAAAATCAAAATCAAGTGCAGTAATGATAGCTAACCTACCTAATAATTTTAAACATTCATACTGATATTGAGTGGGAATCATGTCCACTGTTTAAACCTTCTAGATAAAAAGCTTGTCACTTACATTAGTTTGGACTGAGGAATATGTCTCACAGTTGCATATCTAAAGTAGCAGACAGTGTGTAGACCTGCCGCTGGGATGTAGTTGTGTGGACGATGAGTGTCTTTAAAATGTCCAGATTTTTCCATTGTTTTTTATCTGATTTTATTTGTTTGAACAAACATCTTTGATACAAGGGAGGTTTATGATGCTTCTATAAAAATATAAATATGTATGTGCTGCACTGTAAAAATGATTTTGTTCAGCCACATCCAGAGAACGGAATTAGTATGTGGCTGCATGTATTACACTATATATCATAGTTGTGGCTATTGTAGCTTTTTTTTTTCTGGGACAAAATAGTGTATTGACTGCAGTACTACCTTTGAACTCCTCTAGAATGAAGAATATTAGAGAGAAATTTCAAAAAATATTGGTAAAACTTGCACTACTAATGTACTCCAGAAAATTCTATCGTGAAGTTTTGAGTGCAGACTGTCAGTAAATTTATTTACTGCATGGAATTTATTTATTCCTAATTAAAGCTTACCTGTTTTTTATACTTGGGGAATACAGGTTATTTTTTTTTTTTCAGATGCTCCTTAAATATTGTATTTCCCTTTAATGAGAATATTCTCATTGTATTACATTGCATCTAAATTTTAAGTTTATCATTCCATTCCCATATGAAAACTTAATTCTGAACATAACACATATAGCCTAGTATGTATTTTGCTTGAGGGGTCAGAAGTCTTTAAACATATGTGTGAGTGTTGAGATTTCTTTTACAGACTGCATATTACTGAATGAAGCACAGATTCTTGAAAGTGAGACCTCAGCATTAAAAAATGATGCTTGGAATTGTTGATGGCTTTGCAATGAGGATTTTGATCTTTTAAACTAAAGCAATATCATTGGGGATAATAAGGAAAAGAAAACTGAGGTCTTCTGTTAATAAGTTAATGTTTTGGTTTAAAATCAGAATGTATGTCTGGGACTTTGTTTTTCTAACTTATTGATATAATGTTGGTGAAAGCTTTACTCCTTTGGAAAAAAAATTACTGGCTTTGTGCAGATGTTTTATTGTGATAGATCTATTATCCCACTATTAGAAGATAAATGACTGATCTTTTCCAGTTTCCGTGCCTCTAGAAAATTGAAATAAGAAGGGAGATATCATTTGGGCTGTATGATTAGGGCAGGTGGGGTGGCCATTAATTTAAGGGAGAAGAATCTTGGCAGCATAGGCTAACTTGCACTATATTATCAATCAAACCTCGATGTACTTCTTGTGATGACCCAGCACTCTCAGGTTTTCGCAGCATTAATTAGAATTCATGACAAAATAGATGCAAGGAAACGTTTTGTACCCGTCATAATTTTATAGAAAATTTATTGTTATTAGAGGAACCATTTGCTTAGTGTGATTTTTTTCATTACCAGCTTGTCAGCTAGCATAGATAATCTAGAGAAAATATGAACTCCATAGATTGGGTGTCACTTTTGTTGATGGTTCATGTAGTTTACCTTGGAGCACAGCTAATGGCTGAAGTTCATAGCAACAGCACAGAAAAATGTGGCAACCAGTGGAAGACAAATGAAGCATGCTTATTGCTTTAATATAAAAAATACATAAATGGAAAGCAGCATGTGAGTTTGATGAGCTCATTGCTAGTTTTGTTGGAGTGATTTATATTTTATCTTTACACAAAAAGCTGCTATTGACATAGTGAGATGGAAATTAACTGTCCGCTTTTGGGAAACTAATATTTTTCAGTTTTATATTCTGATTGAATCATTTTGTTTTAATTCTAAATATTTTTATGGAATGTTGAGCATTTAATAAACAGATATTATAAGCTGTTCCTCTGGTGTTTAGATGTATAGTGGGATCATACTATTGGGGTAACAGTATCCACTAGAATACTGTCATATTAAGAAAGCATTAGGAAATCCTCTCACATAAATCCTTTAGTTACAAAAACCTTTTTCAATTTATTTTATACTTTCACTTTTTTTTTCACTTAAATGAAAAACAGTTGTGGAAAATGCAGTTATAAGTGTATAGGGGAAAGATGTTAAGTAATGTGTGTTGTATGGTAATTCCTGTATTAACTTCTAAAGGCAAGGATTCACTACAGCAAAAAAATTCTTGTTCATCTGGTACACCTCTTGTACCCCATAATGTATCTTCAAACTTTTATTAATATTTTTAAGTGTTCACAAGTGACTGCGTTCTCATTGTAAACTTAAGTTGGTTACTGATGTGGATTGAAATAAATAATTATTTTAAATTCCTGCATTTCAGTATAGCTGGCTGTTTCTTTGTATTCAGTTTTGTTTTACTCCCAGTAATGGAGCTTTCTAAACTACTGTGTTGTTTTTTATGAGATGACACTGTGAGGTTGTCTGTTCACTGTTGCTGCTCTCACTTTTGCAGAAGGACACAGATTACTCTGCATCACATCTGTATCCCAGCATAAATTTTAAAACTTTCTTCCATCCTGTGAATTGCAAAGGAACCGAAAAGTCTGTAGTTCTGCAGATTTGGTGGACTACTGAGAATGGAACAATCACTGTTTGAGAAAGAGGGAATGAATACATGCTTAGTCTTTTGGTAAAACAGCTCAGTTTAAATTGATTTAGGAATCAACTGTAGGTACCTATTCTGCCTGTGATCATGTTGCTTAGATCTTCTAAATCTGAATACAAATTATTTCAGACCAGATTTCAAAATACATTTAAGTAGAAGGGAAATACAGTATGTCTCGAGTGCAGCACTAGTAGCAGTAAAAAGCAAGGTGTCTGTGCTAGAACTCCAGTCAGACACCAGTGTGTACATTGTCCTTCACCTTTGAACCTAAGATGTCTAAAAATTAGGCTGCAAATATTTTTATAGTCATAAATCTGTGCGTGTGTCCCTCTTTCCCTCCTTCCTTTTCTTCTCTTATATTTCAAACCTGTCAAGAGACGCTATACTGTGTGGAAGTGTGGAATATCCGTAACAACTGAGTCTATGAGTTAGTGACAGAAAAAGTCTCTGTGGACTCAAAGTGCCTTACTTTTTTTTAAACTACAACAAGAGCAAAAACCTTTATCACAATATCTTCTGCCTGGAGCTGACCACTGTGTTCTGCTGAGCTGTAGATCCAATCAGGTT
Organism: Odontophorus gujanensis; assembly: GCA_013399175.1. NCBI lineage: Eukaryota > Metazoa > Chordata > Aves > Galliformes > Odontophoridae > Odontophorus > Odontophorus gujanensis. The sequence continues at coordinate 2,559 of VXAB01005868.1, read as the reverse complement.
CACACCTAAATGCAATCTGGTAGTGTTTTTTAGTGACAAAATAGCTGTATGCAGCAGGTTGCTAAGAAGAAAACTCAGTAGAACAACAACAACTTGTTTTTATGATGCAGCAAAAACTATAAAATTATTTTAGATCTTAAATGTTTTCACTTAGCTCTATCAAATAATTGGATTTTACTCCCTGGAATGAATTGTATACGTGTTGGGACCAGCAGGTACCAGTATGTGGATGGAGCTGGAGGCATTAAATGCAACTTCACGTTTATTCTTATTGGTAATTCATAAAATCCCCACAGAGCTTGTAACTTGTTTAGCATAATAGCAAGACTATATTCTGAGCTGTTTTCTTTCAATTGTTATGTTGCGCACATACTAATAAACCAAATGTCAGCCAAATACAGGGAGAAAAATGTAACATATGAATATCGTTGTATTTAATATTTCTCAAAAAGTACCATTTCAATAAACTGCACTCCTATTTAATTGCTTACTTTAAGTCATTGGGGAAATTTTGGAGGTTGAAATGCAGATCCCCAGTGCTCAGATAGAATATGACATTAATTTGCTGCTAGAAGGCTATACTGCATGCATACATATCAGCTGCTTCATATAAAGTCTCATCATTTTACTTACTTGACTTAACATGTACTTTGACACAAAACAAATCTTAATTAAAGCATTAGAGAAAAAAAATAATTCTAGGCACACAGTGATATGTCTCTACAGTGCATAGTCAGCTTTAGAGGTTTTCCTGCAGTTGAAGTAACTTGCTGCCTAAAATTAAACATCAACCAGAAGAAGGATTTCCGTTCTTTATTTTTAAAAGAAAACAAACAAACAAAAACCTCTTAATGTTTGAATAAGCCTTAAAGTGTTAGAACATTGAGAATCTATTTCATTTTCTCATGAAAACAAAAGCTTTATTTATAATCATACTTTCTATGAGGACCTCTTTGTATATATAAAGATTTATTTCTTATGGGATTGAAATATGTGAAGTCATAGCATGGTGTAAATGATCCATTTCTATAACTGTACATCTGCTGGTTTTTTTTTTCCAAGTTTGAAAAGCATGCAGAAATTCTTGTACTGTGTGAGGAAAAGTGTTAATATGTCTCTGTATTGTAGATATGATTCACTAGCTTAGTGGGTAGGGATGGTGACAGGAGGATGGTTGGGCTAGGTGATCTTGTAGGTCCTTTCCAGCCTGGTGTTTCTATGTTGCTAATTTTTATGCCTTTTTTTTGTTTGTTTGTTTGTTTGTTTTCCCGCAGTGTATTCATGAAACACTAAGAAGAAATTTTGTATGACAGTTAATTTGGGCATATCAACAGAGTTTAGATCCCAGTAGTGCTGAAAAGCTTCGCTCATCTTTAGTTTGACCATACCAGTGTTGTTATGAGAATCCAAACAGACCTTGTTGGGCACATTGCTGTACTATACTTTGTTGTTATGTCCTGTTATTTTTGAGTTAATGGCAAGTTTTCTGATAATTTATTTGAAAACTGTAACTGTAAGAAAAAGAATGCTTACATAGCACTGTGTCTAAAGGGCTGAGAGTTAAGATTTATGTATGTAATACAAACAGCAAATGTTTGCTCTGTTCCAATATAACTACTCCAGTTTTCTTTTAAATAAGATACCTTTCTGTGGGCTTAAGTTTTTTTGTCATTTTTGGTTGTTCTTTCTTTTTCCCTGAAAAAAAGAATTTTAAATTCAGCCTATCTTAAAATGCTGAGAATATCTGATATTAATTCTAATTTTCACTTCTGGATGAATTGTAAAAGGAATACTAACCATGTGGTTTATGTTTTGTTTTCTAGCTGGTGGCTGGAAGTGTTGTGATGGCATTTGAGGAAGTGTGTCCAGATAGAATAGATCTGATTCACAAGAACTACCGAAAGCTCTGTAACTTGCTGGTAGACGTGGAAGAATGGGGTCAAGTTGTTATAATCCACATGTTAACTCGATATGCACGTACGCAGTTTGTAAGCCCATGGAAGATGGTAAGTTTGTAGATATTTTAATTACCTTATGTGTTTGAGTTCTTAACTGCATAAAATTTTGCATATACTTCTTTTTAAAGATGCATTTATATGCAAATTTTAATAAAATTAGAAATCAAATAAATAAGCCTCCGCTCTTTGAGATTTCACCAACACAAGGCTTCCACACACAGACTTCCATGAAAATTTCTTTTGCAGGCTCTCACCTGTTGTAATTTACCTCGGATATATCCCATTTTTTCTTTGTTTCTTTGAATGACATAGTTCTTTTTTGTGAGT
>VXAB01005867.1:2887-13556 GCA_013399175.1 Odontophorus gujanensis | reverse complement strand
TTTCTTTTCCTTTTCTGTAGCTCATTCTTTGAGAAAGCTCCAGAAAACAAACCCAAAAAGAAAGTATGTTAAAATAAGGAATAGAACAGTTAGTTGAGTGTAACAATCCCGGTTTATTACACACTTTCCATTTAAATTGTTCTTATTAGAGATAAACCTGTTAAGCGTTGAGGAATTAAGTGCTGAATAGAGAAAGTTGTTCCGTTGGGGTATAAATGAAGGATCCCTGTATGTAAAAAATGACACTGACTGGTTTTACAAGTGAATTATTGGCCCATTTGCAGGGCTCTGGTTACTTTGTCATCTGTTATAGAAGTGGTGGTTTGTTTGTTGTCAGGAGGGATATCACTTTTTTTTTTTTTTCAAAGGGACAGGAGACATTTTAGCCATGGTTTTTGTAGGTATTACTCTCCTTAAGCGTGGTTTGCCAGGGGGAGCTCAGAGATGAGATGAGGCAGAGGGATTTGGGAGCCCTCCTGGCACTGCCGTTGCACACAGACTTCTGGCTGGCAGCCTGCACTTTGGGATGGCATTGACGGTGCCAGAAGTCAGTGCTGAGGTGAGACTGTCTTCGCTGGGAGGCTTGGGGAGAGAAAACCCAATGTGCCACTATGTCCCTGGCAGCGCCTCCAGACAGCTCGGGCTGGGAAATCTCACTCCGACGCTGCGTGCTGAAAGTCCCCACAATTGCTCTGACAATTCTTGAGCAAAGGTGACTTTGGAAACTACGACAGCAAAGGATGGCCTCGTTTTATTCACTCGACAGAACTGAGACACAAGGGGTGGGGAGAAAGAACAGATCTGTGCAGAAAAATGTTACCGGGGCTGTAACCTGAGCCCAGCACTCTGCGCCTTCCCGAGGCTTTGGTGACCCTCCGAAAATCCCCGCTCTCTGCCTGCTATTGTTGCCAGCAATCTCCAACTAGAACAGCCTTTTGTCACCAGCGGCCATGTGCCCCTCGCTGGGAAGAAACAAAACTGGTGTGCAGTGACAGGGCTGCCAAGCTGAAGGTCGGAGCGTGGTGCACATCGGGCATCCCTCCGGGCTGACTCCTGCCGTGGGACAGGGATGGATCGGGGCACAGGGCAAAGGAAAACATCCCAGCAAAAATATAAAGTGAACAGAAGGGTTTTCTGCCCCTTGGCTTGGGCATGCAATGGCTTCTATTCTCTTGCTTATTGTAGCACCATCCACACGTCCAGCAGGGCAAGGAAAAGTTAACTTAAAAAAAAAGATAAAGTCTTTACATTTCTGTGTTTGCTGAACTGTTCAAACGGTTCCTCAATGCCAGATCCTCCCCCTTGCAAAGAGAAAAACCCACAATTGAAATCCGAAGAGCCAGTTGGCAGCGCACGGTTTTGCTGGGAGATGGGCACAAGCCGTGTGCTGGAGATGTTCTGTTTATTCTGCTATGGGTGCTGTTTGTTGGGGAAAGAATAAGCAGAACACAGCAATGAGCAGAGCAATGGTACAGGGAGAAGTGCCCCTTTGTGCAGGACCTGACTGGATCTTTACTTAGGTGGGTAAGGTTACGCTGTGGTTTTGAGTTTTATGCCTAGTTGTATTTTGAGACTACTAAATGTAAGTAGCTCTTAAAATATGAATACATACTTTAGGTCTCGATTCCTCTAAACCTGTGAAAATCAGAGTGGTTCAGGGTTTCCTATCCTTGAGATAGGTGAGTGTGAACCTACGGGAAAAGGGGCAGAGAGAGTTTTCCCTTTTGCTTTCCATGCCACCCTTTTTGCTGATGTTACATCAACCCAGAACTCTGGAAATTCAAAGAGCGATCAAAAGATCTCAACCCCTCTATCAAAGAAAGCAGCAGAGAGCATGAAGAAATTGTCCCTGTGCTGTACATTTCTGCAGCCAGAGCTGGCTCACTGCTTTGCTTGCAGAGTTCACAAATGTGATTTATAAATGTAGCGGCACTGCGTCGTGTTCTCTCAAGGCAAGGCACATTAGTAGTTTTAATCTGATGGCTTCTTATGAATTCCAGGTTTGGGATGCAGAAGGAAACTTGAAAGCGAATGCTTTTTCTTCTTCTTTTTTTTTTTTTAATGCATAGTAGTTTGGAGTCTACTATAATGCAAAGTAAAGCGTTCTGTTACAAAGGCAGGGAGGATGGGACAGAAGGTTAAAGGGCATCCTGGAAACAAACAGCTGGACCAGTTTATTTAAACAGATACAAGGATGGGGAGCTGACCTCAGTTTGACTTCTAGTGGGAGGAGCAAGAATGTCATTTTATTACTTTGCCCAGAAGGAAAATGTTCTTGCATCTGAATTCACCCCGAAGATATCCAAACACAGGGCTGCTTTGCAGATCAACCACTTCTATAAAATACTTAGAGGAATGCACAGGAAGAAGGGAACTATTAAGTACCTGTGTGTAAAATGCGTTTAAAGCAGCCATCCCAAGTGATAATATAGGGCAAACAGGTGAAAATACATTCTGCTGTAGCTGCCTCGGCTGGATAATTGTCACTAAATTCCAACTACAGAGTATATTGACATGAGAGCCTCGTTCTTAATAAAAACATTCAGAGGAGAAGGGAGAGGCTGTGATGTTTGGGTGAGCATCCTTAGCGCTGTGTGTCTCTTTGGTCTGGAACCTTTTGGAGCTTTCAGTGCCATCTCCTGAGGTCTTGCACCTGGAGCAAGCACCAACAGCGCCTGCAAAAAGGCATGGCTGGGGCACAGGGCTTTGTGTTGTTGTTTTACTTGGGAGAGTTGCTGTGAAAATTGCTTTCTGCAAATGCAGATTACAGATATTAAACAATTTTCTAATTGGTCATGGAGCGAAGGCAGCTAATAAGGGAAAAAAAAGGAGATTTTTTTAATTGCTTATTTCACATGGTGTTTGTGCTACACCTGTGCTTATAATGAGAAAGGAGAATTAGTCTTAACCTTCTGCTCACATGATTCTGATTTTCATGGTTTGTACAAGATAATGATAAACCGATTTGCAACACCTTTGGCTGGAGTGGAGGGTTTCTTGGTGGAAGTGTGTCCAAAAATGGACACAATGCTGTTGCTGACAAAACATGACCTAGTTTGAGCATTTTCAGAACATGGAATTTGGGTTTTTGTGTCGAGGAACGTTGTGAGCCCGTTTCCTCAAGACTGCCTTGATTAGCACCCAACATCTTCATTAACATTAGCAGGCATTTGTGTGGTGGGAAGCAACCCAGGAGGAGAGACAGGAGGCACCCCAAATTGCATCCCACTGCCTTTATCTCAGCCACAGGAGAACCCTTGCTGAGCTGTAGCAAAACAAGCACCAAGTGTCCCTTTGTGTGCTTTAGCATCGCATTTTCAAAGTGTGATGTGGCCTTGCCCATGCTCACCCTTCTTTTCCTAGCAAACACTGAGGGATACGTGTTTTTGTTCATTCTCTCTTAAAGACCATAAAGCCTGGTTCTGAGACATTGCCATGCCATAAGTACATCTCGAGGGAGATTTTTTTTTTCCAAGTGGCTTTAATGAAGCTTTCTGATGAGCTAAACCACAAAAGAAGCTCTTCTGGCACACACTGGTGGGATGGGTTTCCAGCCACACTTTGGGATTCTGCTTCCAGTGCCACCAGAGCTTGCACAGAGCAGACTGGGGTGGTCTCTCCCCTCATTCTGTTTCTCTCCAAATTATTTCGAGTATTCCTTTCCCAAGTCTGCGCTACAAGGCTGGGGCAAAGAGCTAAGAAACCGGTTGCAGAGGGCCATTTGGAGAAAGGACCGTACCTTTTTTATTTCCAAAGATCTGTTTTTCATTGTTCATGGGGAATTTTCAGTAGTCCAGTAATTACAGTTTAACAAGATGTTTGCTGTAAATGGTCAGGCCTAGCTGGAGAAAACAGGATTATAAATTCAATTACTGTAAAGCTATGACCTCGCCTTGACCCCTCAGACTTTGCATAAAGAGAGAGGGGGGGAAAAAACCCACCAAGAAATGGCTACGAGGAATGCAGGGCTCTGAAGTCCCCAGCAGTGTGACTTAGTGGCGATAAAACTCCAGACGTTCCCTCATTTGATGGTGTTCTGCCATCACAGTTCATTATCTTAATAGTGGGCATTAAAAGAGAATTAGGTTTGCGAGAGGTACGGGAAGGTTTTGATAATAAAAATGGCAAAAAGAAGTCAGAGGACATGAGACAGAAATGCCACTAATTAGGAGGAGGCAGCAGATGCCCTTACGAGCATCCCTCCGTCGTCACCCGCTTTTTGTGCCCCGCTCTGAATCAGGAAAAGTGTCGCTGGCATTGTTTCCTGAAAACTCTACTAATTCCCCTGTGAAAAGATGCAATGGAAGTGTCCAACTGTGGTAAGAGCAGGCCAACATAAATCAGCTCCCAAACCCCAAGCCCGGGCTGCCAGGGGTCAGCAGGGGCCAGGGGCCGGCTGCGGCTGAGCCCGCGCCAGCCTGACGGAGCGCGGTGTCGGGGCGAGGCTCGGGCTTGGCCCTTCCCTAACCGATTGCTTTACTCTTTCTGTTGCAGGTTTATTAATGCTAGAAGAAGAATAGTTCAGCCCATGATAGACCAGTCCAATCGAGCAGGCAAGTCCCTAGTAGTAACTGTATTCGAGTCACGCAGGCAAAACCCATCCTCGAGCCATGCACTGGGAGGTCCATTACCTGGTAAATAAATGAGAAATGAGCACTGGGAGTGATTGACAATTAAAATAAGAACAGCTTTGTTCAATTCAACTGTAATTGTTTTCTGTGATTAAAATATTAGGGGAAAAAAAATCCAGTAAAATTCAAAGAAGAAGCTGAAATTACCTGCTCAATGACCAGACCTTCCTTACACACTGAGAATTAATGTTCTTCCTATTTTTGTTGCATTTGTTTTGAGTTCCCCCTCCCAGCTCTTTCTGCTCCTGTGACCACTCCCTGGTGCATGGCTTGGTGTGGAATTGCTGTAAACTTTATTACCTGTCAAAAGGGCAGAGGGGTCAGAATCGCTTGTGGGACTCAGTAAAGTTCAAAGACATTCAATGAGGTAGAGCTTTATGTGCTTTAATAACCCAAGGCAGCTTACTTCTGAAGGCAGATTTTAATGTACAGTTAAAACCAAGGGTTTAGGTACTGGGACTCGCATAGGGTCCCTTTGTCTCTCATCTCTTCTTTTTAGTATCTATGGGGATCTTGGAGTGGCTGGGTTTCCTTTTTGGGGGATTTTTCTTTAATCCAAAGTTTTCACGTGCTGGTCCCTCCTGGGGCTGCAGCTTGCAGCTCACTGTGGGTATTTACCATTACCCTGAGCCATTTTTTATTTTACCATTGACCGTATTTGCCATTGCTGAACCTCGCTGCCAAGCCATCCAAATCCATCGTTGTCAAAGATGCCTTTGGGCAGCGCCTTCTCCTCGAGCACATCTGATCATTTGGCCATTAGAGGTAAATCTCTGGCAGGGACGTGCTCAGGTCCCTCTCTTGTAAAAGTGCATGGACGTAATTTAACACACTGGGATTTCAGTGTGACTGTTCCAGTCGTAAAATCCAGCCCCTGCACAGGTCTTGGCATTGACGTCAGCAGCGGCAGCAGCTGGAGCCGGAGCTCATCACGTCTCAATATTTCTGATGGCCAACTTCATTTACTTCCAAACTCGCAGGAGGAAATTAAGCCCGAAACGTGCAGGCTTGTCAGCACGGCCACCTAATTCGAACTGTAGATGTTTTTCTTTTTCTCCTTTTTGAGCCCACAGCGGTGGTCATCCTCGTGGTTCCCTCACAACCCACAGGTGGCGGGGTCGTGTCTTGACCCAACACCACCGTGGGCTGCCGTTGACAAGCCCTCTTCTGCACTCTTTCAGTAAGCCAAGGGACGCCCTACAACCCCGACGGGCAGCCGATGGGAGGCTTCGTGATGGACGGCCAGCAGCACATGGGCATCCGAGCACCAGGTAAGGCCCAGCCCAGCCTGGGTGCCCGCTTCGCCCCGCTCCGCTGCCTGCCTCGCTGCCTGTCCTCTGCCCGCGCCGCCAGGGCACCGTGCTCCTCCAGAGGGCTGCGGTTTGGAAAAGGGGCTTTCGGCGCTATCTGTTGACTTTGCTCATTCCCTGGCATCTTCTTGGATTTTTCTCTCCCTCTAGGACCTATGAGTGGAATGGGCATGAATATGGGCATGGAGGGGCAGTGGCACTACATGTAACCTTCACCTAGGTACCCAATGGCAAAGCCAGGGGGAAGTAAGTACGAATGGGGTCTTTGTTCTCACTTTGTTCCAGGGATATTTTTCCTCCGTGCATTTCCCTACATTCTCCTTGCCCATAGCTTCATGCTTGTTCATTCCTCTCCATCCCGCGCCTGGTCTCCTCTGGTTTCCTTCCTTTCCCTCTGGTTCGAGCAAGCTTGCCAGCTCCCGAGCCCCGCGCGCGATGCACATTTCTGCGCGTTGCTATCGCACAGCGCTGACCACATGACAAAACAAGAAACAGCCGGGAGGTGGGGAGCGAGTCACCATGGCAACAGACTGATTTGCAAAATGTAAGCAGTCTGCAGCAGTGCAGGGAGAGGAAAGAGCATGTCCCCAAAGTGTCATAAATCTGTCTAACCGCAGTTGATGCATGAGTTACATTTCTACACTAACCTGCAAGACACCAAAAAGCCAAACAGAGACTTCTTTTAGGTAAAATAAACAGCGGCTTCACTTAGGGCTAGTTACGTTTTGGAAGGCAATCAACGAAACTTTGATTTTTTTTCAAGTTTATTTCTCTTTGTCTGTCCATCATAATGGGATTACGTGTGGCAAAGGAAAAAGAGAGAATACAAAATAGAGGTGTGCACAGCAGGCTATGGAGCTTAGCCCAGGCTAATTGACTATATCCAAATTAAGTATGCCATCACTTGCAGTGTGACAAATGGATTTGACTTATTCAGTATACAAAAATAGAGATCATTAATGCAATCTTCAGTGGCAGACCTCGTGAAGAAAGCCTAGAAAAACTGTCCCAGTTTTTTTTTTTTTTTGGCTCTTGTCCTTTTACAGGGGAAAATACATTATACAAATTTTTGTTTAAAAAAGAAAGAAAGAAAAAAAAAAGTAAAGTAAAGCAGCTTGAAACGCTAAAACACCGGTACCATGGCCAAGCCATGCCCGGTTCTGTTTCTCTTGCTTTGTTTCTGGAGTTAGGAGCAGTTATTTGGGCACCTTTGCTGCTCTCCTGATTGTTGGAGGGGAGCACTTGAAGTTCCTAAGGCCAGTGGTGTTTGGGAGTCGTCTTCACTGGGCGCGAGTCGGAACAAAGTTTTAACAATTAGCTGTGCAAACATCCCACCGAGCTTGGGAATGCAACAGCCTTATTACCTCATCATGGAAATTTCTAGCTTAGTTAATTTAAATATTGTTTCTTAGTTTCTGGGTCAATTAAATTTAAATGATGTATTTTATGCTTCATGACCAATTAAATTAATAGGTTATTACAAAAAATATTATCATCTTTTTTGATTAAAGAGCTGTGAGTACAGTATATTTTATAAGCAATTTTCATTAGTTCAAAAATGTTCCTTTAGGCTAGATTAAGCAGCTATTCATTGCTAGAGCCTTGAGACCTGATTCCAAGGTGTTCGGAGCATTCACGGCGCACTATTACTTAGAACTAAAGCCAATTGAACCTACTTAGCAATAGCGTATGCCTTTCACCCTTGATGATTATGGAGCTTATAGCTCTCCGAAACAATACACCTGTCAGTTCCCATCAGCTCCAGCAATCCAAGCAGAAGGCAGAGGCCCACAGAAAGCAGGAGGTTTTATTGTTTTAGGTCCAATTTTTCTTATTGTTCTCCCAACCCCTGAAAGGTTGAGTGAGTTGCACGTCTGATTTTTTCAGACAGAAGTGATCGCGGGGAAGGAATTAACTGATAACTGTCATCGATTTGTGTGTGCGTGTGTATGCGTGCACGCGTGTGTTTAAAAATACAGGTTTGCTTTAACGTCATCCTTAGCAATCCTATCAATTTCAGCTTCGTATGAGGCTTTTGTGTGGCTGTACGGCCCCGTCTTTGAATGATGAAAATAGTCCGGGTGGATCCAAAGTAGCAGGGCTGGCGAGCTGAGTAAATAAATGGCTGTTGACCAACGCTGGCCTCTTTCTCTCCGCAGGGCTGCAAAGTGTGCCAGGGGATTATGTGTCTCGGGGTAGTCCAATGGGTATGAACATGGGACAGCCAAGCTATACCCCGCCCCAGATGCCCCCCCATCCTGCTCAGCTGCGTCACGGCCCCCCCATGCATACCTACATTCCTGGACACCCTCACCACCCAGCGATGATGATGCATGGAGGACCACCCCACCCCGGAATGCCCATGTCAGCATCCAGCCCCACAATGCTTCATCCCGGCGAGCCGGCGGCGAGCGGACAAGTGATGGACATTCATGCTCAGTAGCTTAAGGGAACGAATGCGCGCTGTCCGCAGAGACGGCAGATTTCAAACATTGTCTTTCTGCAGTGACTATGGAGTTCCATTCTTGGCGTCGACTTTGGACCAAGGGACGTTGCTATTCCTCACAGGGACCCTGACAAGCAGGAAAACACCGACTGAAGTCAACTTCTGGGGACATGCTAAATACCTATATAAGACATTAAGAGAACAAAGAGTGAAATATTGTAAAATGCTATTATACTGTTATCCATATTACGTTGTTTCTTATAGATTTTTTAAAAAAAAATGTGAAATTTTTCCACACTATGTGTGTTGTTTCCATAGCTCTTCACTTCCTCCAGAAGCCTCCTTACATTGAAAAAGAAGCCTTACACTCATCCTGCAAATGACAGAAAGGGCTTATTTGCAGGATTTTTAGAGCATTAAAATAACTATGTCAGGCAGAAGAATCTTTCTTCTATCCTAGGATTTCAGCCATGCACACTCTCTCTCTCTCCTCCTCCTCTCTCTCCCCCTTTCTTCTCTTTCTCTCCCTTTCTCTCTGTCTCTCTCTCTCCCTCTCCCTCTCTCTCTCTCTCTTTCTAGCCCGGGGCGTGAATTTGCATGTCTAATTCATTTACTCACCATATTTGAATTGGCCTGAACAGATGTAAATCGGGAAGGATGGGAAAAACTGCAGTCATCAACAATGATTAATCAGCTGTTGCAGGCAGTGTCTTAAGGAGACTGGTAGGAGGAAGCATGGAAACGGAAAGGCAGTGTATCTGAAGCCTAATTGTCACATCAGAGCATCGTTGTCCCCATGCAGCAACCACCACCTTGTACATCACTTCCTGTTTTATGCAGCTCCAAACGTGGACTGAAGATTTATTTTTAATATGTTGACTTTCTTTCTGGGCAAAGCATCGGTCATGTGTGCATTTTTCCATAGTCCCATCATGGAGCATTTATGTATACATTGTAAATAAATTTTGTGCAAAAAGGACTGGAAAAATGATCTGTATTATTGCAATTTTTTGTAAAAGTAGCAGTTTGGTATGAGTTGGCATGCATACAGATTTACTAAGTGGGATAAGCTAATTATACTTTTGTTGTGGTTAAACAAATGCTTGTTGATAGCCTTTTTCTATCAAGAAACCAAGGAGCTAATTATTATTAATAATAATCATTGCACACTGAGTCTTAGAGTTTCTGATTGAAACAGTTTGGATTGTATAATAACTCAAAGCCCAGTTGTAGTAGTTTGAGTGCAGTAATGAAATCTGAATCTAAAATAAAAACAAATTATTTTTTGTCATGGTGACTCCACTGCTTGCAAAATTTGTTTCCTGCCCCGCTCTGCCCCAGCTGGGAGCCGGGCAGCTCCAGAACCTCTCTGGTTCCTGAGGTGTGTGTGCCACCACCAGTGGCCGTTGGCTTCAGATTTGAAGCCCGTCGATGGCGACGCTGAGCTGTGTAAAGAAAGTTTTTTTGGTGCTGGGAGTTGTCAGGATGCTGCCCGTTAGGAAATACCGTAGGGAGTTGGTTCTCCGCAGCGCACGGGGTTGGTGAAGAGGATCCACAGCCCCCCTCCCCCTGAACAAACTAAATATTACGCTTCCAACGCGTGGCTTGTGTTTCTTGAGCTACGCTGAGCTGGGACTGAGCACATCGAGGGAGGAGGAAAATCAAAGTTTGGAAACATTGGCATGGAAATGCTTCTTAGTGAGGATGCCCAGTGCTGCACGAGGGGCTCAAGCAGGCTGGGGGCTGCACGCCGCTGTGTGCCAGGCCTGCGTGCTCGGAGCTTCCATGAAATCACAGAGGAAACTAAGTGGAAAACGGCACCCATAAAGGCAGAAGGGGTGTCACCCCAGGGTGGCCCCAGCAGGGGCAGGAAGCAAGAGCTGGGCACCGCGGGGATGTGTTGGTGGTTGGACTGGATGGTCTTCGCGGTCTTTACCAACCGTAACGATTCGGTGATGCTGTGATCAGGGCACGGGCGGAGTGCAGCTGAGCAGGCAGCGCTCTGAATCGAGAACCGCCGCCGACGTGGGGTCCTCCCCCTCACCCCTCACGCATGTCTTCCCCCTCCCTTCCTTCTTTTTAACTCTCACTTTTCTTCTCTCTCCCGTTTTTTTAAAGGGCCGACGCAGCGCGCAGAGGCGGCCCATCGCGGCTCCCGCTTTGTCAGCGCCACAATGACACTTTTCTGCCAAAACGTGAATGAATGCCGCTCCCTTTTCCCCTCCCCCCCCCCCCCCCCCCCGCCCCCTTTTTTTTTCTTTTTTTGTTTTTTTTTTTTTTTT
>VXAB01005864.1:268-17044 GCA_013399175.1 Odontophorus gujanensis | reverse complement strand
GGGGGGGAGGGGGCCGGGATGGGCAATTCAGGGTCACGACACCCCCAGCACCTCCCTCCCCTCGATTGGGATTCGGGAATGGGATGGAATGGGATTGGGGGGATGGGATGGAGCAGGCGAGCAGGACCTGGCGATGCTCCCCCACCTCTCCCCACCGGGTGAAGCGGCAGCACCTGCCCGGCTATATTTAGGAGGAATGTAGGGCAGCCCGGAGCATCTGAGGCGATCACCATCCCGCTCTCATCCTGCACGGAGCACAGCACGTGGGGCCGAGCGAGCGCTGCCCTCGGGCTCAGGCTGCTGGGGGGGCTGCGGGGGTAGCGGTGCTCTCAGCTCCGTTCAGCAGCATTAGAGCTTGGGAAATTTCCTCCAAAGGCGTTTTCTGGGGGGACACGTGGCTCTCGCGGCCAATGAGCCCCAGTCCTGGTGATGCTGTGGCCGTGCTGGGGGGGCAGGGGTGCTCCCCACCCCAACACACAGCCGGAGCTCTTTGTCTGGATGCCGCGCCGCCGGCTGTCAGCGCGGTCACACTGATCTCCTCTCAATAGAAACCTTTGTTCCGCCGCACAGGAGACGTTTAATTCTTCTTATTGCCATTAGCATAAAAGTACAAAGAAAGGTGAAGAGGGAAAAATCGTTCCCGTCCCGATTCCCCCGCAGCACAGCGAGCCGTGGGGGCCCGTGCTGTTGGATGGGGTCTGGTGCTGGTAGGATTTGGGTCCTGGGGAGGGGGGAAGCCCCACGGCAGGTATGGACCCCCCCCCACCCTTCCGGCTGCCTCCCACCTCCAGCTCCACCGCCCCGGAATGCAGATGCTGCCGATTGGGGCATTACATTTAAAGAGCTGATTAAGTGCAATGAAAACCGTGTCAGCCGGTTGTCAGCGAGGAGAAAGCAGCAGGGCTGAGGATTAGAGGCTGAGTGACACGCAGGGATTGTGGGCAGACAGGCGATCAATCACCGCGTGGCTGAAGGGGGGGAGGGGGCTAAGGGGCACTGAGCCGTGGGTGCCGCCGTGGGGCATCGTGCTGGTGCTGCTGGTGGTGGCCGTGCCCGGGGTGGTGGCCTCGTGGCTCTGCTCTGCCCGGGGCTGTGGGGTCCGGCAGCGGGAAGTGCTGGGGGTGGGCGATCCTTTCCTTCGGTATAAATAAATGTGAAACCATCGTCTGCTCTTCGGGGACCATCCCGCCTTCCCTCCCTTCCCCTCGGTTAATTAATTTAATGGTTTTGTGATTGCAAGGAGATCAGTTTGGAGATACATCCTCTATATATAGAGGCATCGAGGGGGCTAAAGATAGTGCATAAAAGGACGGCCCCCACACCCCCGGCGCTGGGAACGTGGGGAGCAGTGCACGGCCTGGGTGCTGTGCTCAGCTCCAGGGCACTGTGCCATCCCGCAGCACGTGGCCATGGGTGTCACCGCTGGCACTGGGGGGGGGAGGGGGGCACACCACACTGCGGTCCCCGCTCAGCCTGCGTGCCGCCATCGCGCTCCGGTCTCCAGAGGCAGCGAGCTGCAGATTGACTTTGACAAACACAGCCCGGGAGCTGCGTCTCAGTGGATGCAAATTATTCAGCAGCTCCGGGGAAACGCTGCCGACACCGCGGCGGGGGGGGGGGGGGGGGAGGGCCGGGCTGCAGCACCCGGCCACATCCCCCCAACCCCCCCGGGGACAGCTGCACAGCGTCCCTGCTGCCACCACCGCCCCTGCAGGCAGCTGGGGGCCGCAGCTGGGCAGCTCCAGATGTGCAGCGGGCACGTGGCTGTGCACACACCGAGCGCTGAGGGTGTGTGTGTGTGTGCACCCCCTGCACGCAGTGTGCTCTGGGTCCCACCCGTCTCACAGTGGCATCTCACCCACAGGGCTTTGCTGGAGCAGGAGATGTGGCTGTGAGTGCGGCTCTGGGCTCTGCCAGGAGCTGATAATGAAGGAGATGAAGATCTGGAGATGTCTCCGGGGCTGTTTCACAGATCTGATTTGCCAGGCGCTGGGCAGGTAGATCGTGCAGAAAAACCTTTGGCAGCTGAGATTCAATTTGCACTCAGAACTGAGCAGTGCTGGCCGTGGGCAGGGCCGTGCTCCACGCGGGGCAGCTGTGCCTGTGGATCTGACCGTGCTGCTGCCCACGGGGGCTCCGAGCCCACCCCCTGCCCCTGGTGGTCCGGGCTCTGGGAGCTGAGTTCCGCCCCATTCCCGAGCTCTGCAAAGCCCACATCTCCTCTGATGGGTGAGTGCTTAAGGGAGATGGGACACAAGTGGCGAGGGGAGAGGACGCCTGGAGCCAATCCCTTCTGGAGGTGGCGTTTAAACAGATGGAGGAGCGGAGCCGGCGGTGCAGCCGCGGATGTCTGAGGAGGATGTGATAGAAATGTGAATATGGAGAGGATGCTTCAGCTTCCACAGCCCCCGAGATCTGGGTGACAGCAGCCCCCTGCAGCCCCCACCACTCCTCACTCCCTGGCGTTGGGACGGCACAGAGCACTGAGCCCTCCGAGCACAGAGCTGCATTTTTATTCCCAGAGTTTTGGCATTAATATTTATCTATCAGCAGCTTGTAATTAGGCCTTTCAGTGATGCTCCTGGAGCTGGTTGGAGGAGATAAATACAGATGATCTGTGAGTGGGGTGGTGGGTTTGCCTGGTATGTGCTTCGTGTCCGGATCGATAGCACGGCTGCGTTAACATCTTCCCCGATGTTTTTCACGGTGTTCCCCCTCCAGGGATTCTGTTCTGTGTATTCCCACATTTCTGGGACACGGTGTCCCTCTGTGGGGGGAATGAGATGGCCCCAGGGAGCAGGGACTGTGGGGCTGCTGCAGCAGGTCCTATGGATGCAGCTGTGCCTCACCCTCCACAAACTGCCTTCTCCCATTGCCTTGACCCCAGTGAGCTGTGCCTTGTTCCCACCAGCATCGTGGCAGTGCCAGCTGGAGAAGGACTTCTCCATCAACTCCACCTCCATCTCCATCCCATCCCCATTTACCCCCATCCCTCCATCCCTGGGGTACAGCAGTCCTGGCAGTCACCGTTCCCGGTGCACAGCAGCTGTAGGGATCNCCCAACCGTTTGAAGGCTCCCCCCCCCCCCCCTCCCTCAGTGATGCTGGAGCAGTGCGTGGCTCTGCGGTGACTTCCCGGCCCCGTGCGGCTGCTGCTGTGCCAGGGGCCCTTTGGGTTCCTCTCTGCCCCGTGGTCTCTCTCTGCACTGCTTCCCATCTGCCGTATTATTTCAGCATTTAATTATTTACCGCGGGCTGTGTGGGCGGCTGAGCAGAGGCAGTTATTGCTTAATTGAGCTACTTGACTCCAGCACTGCCAAAATAATAACACACGCACAAAACTGCACCCCCGGCCTGGGGGGCATCACCCCCACCCCTGCTGGGCTCCCTCCTGTGGGGCTCCCCAGGCTGGGAACGGGGAACTGTGCGGCGTTTCCCTGTTCCTCTGTGGGAACTCATCCCCGGGCTCTGCCCGTCCCTTCTGCTGCCCATTCCCTGTGATGTCCCATCTGCTGGCAGCGCCCGGCACTGCTGTGTGCTCCCCCTGCCCCTCTGCTGGCGGGGAGGAGGCTCCATCCATCCCGATTTGCTGAGCTCCATGGATGAGTGCTCGGGGTAATTGATATTATGATGGGATCCAGCAGCACGCTGATCGTCGCAGAGCAAACATCTGCCTGCTCCTGTTCAGGGAGCCCTGCGGCTGGAGGGGGACGTGGTGGGACGAAGCAGAGGGGGCTCTGGAGCTGTGCTGGGTGCTGTGTGCATCCCCGTGTGGGTTTGCACATGCGTTTGCACGCTTGCATGCAGATGGGTGTGCGTGCAGCTGGGGGGATGCTTGCATCTCCATGCACGGTTGGGTGATGGGGCTCCTTGGAGGCCAAGCAGTGTGGGTTTGAACGTGGAGCGTTTGCCACCGGTCGGGAAGCGGTTGTGCGCAGGGAAATCAATTAATTAAAGCCATCAAATAAAACAGCACAACAGCCCCTGTGGGATCCCCGCGAATGCGTTCACTCATTGCACTGAGGTCCGGATACCCCGACAGACAGCCTCGAATTACGGCCCTTCAGCCCGGCTTCCTCCCCTGCTGAGGTTGGCAGTGTCCCCAGGGCCGCCTGTCACCCCGTGTCACCGCATCCCCTGCGCCCCAGTACCGTGTCCCAGTGCTCCCAGTGACGCGGGTGATGTGGGGAGCGGGGCGGGCACGCTGTGGGTTTTGATAAACTGTTGGTAATCGTGGATGGCGGAGGAGCTCGTGGGATTTCTTCTTTATTCAGGAAAAGAGGCGAATGCAAATGTGTGAACTTCAGAAGCCTCAGTCATCTCAGTGCTGCAGCGTGGGGATCTCTGCCCCACGCTCCTGGGGGTAGGGATGGAGTGGGGTCTGTGCCGGCCCTGGCTCTGCCTCCTGGGGCTGGGGTGCAGCAGCAGGGTGTGCAGAACTGAACCACGTGCTGGGGGCTCAGGACTGTGGGGGGTGGGTGCTTGGAAATGGAAAGAGGAAAGATAAGTGAGGGCCACGCTGCACACCAGCACTGTGTGCCAAGGGAGAGATGGGGACACGCCACACAGCTTCCAGTTAGAGTCCAGGGGGGTCATCCCTGGGATGGGAGTGGGAGAGTGGGGGTCCTTTTTGGGGTTGGGGTTCCCCCAGGCTCTGCCAGCACGCAGCAGCAGAAGGAGGGATTGTGGTCACATCACTCAGCCACTCCCTCCCAGGCCTCGATCCATCGTGCCGTTATTCTCAGCACCCTTCGAAGCACAGCCGAGGAGCAGCTCTAAGAAGAACCCATCTCGGGGCTTCCTCTCCATTTCCCATCGCTGAGTCGGCTGTAACAAATCAGCAGCGTGTAAATCAGCGTGCAGCCCCTCCCGCCGCCCGCGGGGCTCTCTGTGCCTCATGGATCAGGGCGCTGCTGAGGATCCGGGCGCCGATGCTCCGTTGGCAGCTTCGCTCAGCGATGCACGGAGCGGAGTGCAGCGTGGGGGGGGGGGGGGGGGGGGCGTCCCCGNGGGGGGGGGGGGGGGGGACGTGCCCTGCCCCGATCCTCCGAGCTCTGGGACGGCAGCACGCCTCGCTGCAAGCTTTGCCAGCCCTGCGAGCTGCTCCACGAGGTTCTCGTTGCCATCGCCGTACTCCCATGGGATGCACCAACTCCAACCTCACACCGCCGCGGCACAGCCCCGGGAACATCGGCGGTGCCGCTCCTCTTTGCAGACGTGGTGCACCGCTGAGCGAGCAGCCAGCCTGCCTGCTCCGAGTGCCTCCCATCCCCGGTGGCATGCAGGGTGCTGGTTTCTCGCAGGGTCCCACAAGGTCCCTGTTGCACACAGGGTGCTGTTTTCGTGCTGCCCACCCCAGCCCGGTCCCGCTGCAGCCCCTGGGTCCATCCTGCCCCGCCGTGAGCAGCGTGGTTTTCCCGTCGGGTTTCTGTAGGATTCAGCACTCGGCGCTGTCTCTGATGCTCTCAGCCGCCTCCCACCACCGCCAGCGCCGCAGCGTCGCTTCTGGATGCGGCTGCGGGTGGGGAATGCGGTGATTGATGCCCACGGGTCTCTCCACACCTCCGATCTGCCCCAGAAATGGCTGTGAGCGCCGCGTTGTGCGCGCGCGTATTTTCCCACCCATAAACTTCTGCCACAATTACCCCATTTTTTATCTTTATGGCCTTCGACGCTGCGGGAGATATTGGATCCATATCAGAGCAAAAGAGGACATGAAAAAAGCTACTAAAAGCAGAGAGGGAATCTGTCACGCTGCCGGGTGAAATACGCTCTTGTGAGGAAGCGTTCTGTGGGTTATCCCAAACACATCACACAGCTCTGGAGCTGCTGCTGGGATCTGTGGGCAGCTCCAGGGGAGGGGGCTCTGCTGTGCTGCCCATGGGCGGCTGCAAAGAGAGCAGAGAGGGAACTGCTGGGGGAGGTGATGGCCCAGCCAAGGGTGGGAGCTGTCGGTGGGGTGGGGGCCTCGAGCCCCTGGCACTGCTCTGAGGGGTTTAAGTCCCCATCCCATTGCTGCCCACGTCCCTGTGGGTGATGGTCCCTGAGCTGGGCAGCTGAGCTGAGGATTGTGTGGTGTGTATTAAAACAAACGTCGATAGGAAAGGGCCAGGGGGAGTGACAGCACCCATCCATCACGCGGCAGCAGGAATGGGTGGTGGGGGATGGGTTGGTTCCATGTGCTCTGCAGCACTCAGCAGTGGGGTTTGGGGTTTAGGGCACACAGGAGAGGCTGAGGGATGGGATGGGTGGGATGGATGGGGATAGGGGTCTCTGTGTCCCCACGGTGCCCACACTGCTGCTCCGTGCAGCTCCGTGCTGCAGCCTGTGGGTGATTTTGGGATGCCGGTGCTCTGCGCATGGCATCTGGGAGAAGCGTGTTGACTCCAACCTGGCTGCTCTCATTTGGGGGGGAAGCGATCAGCAAACTGTCCCTGATGCGCTCCCCTTGTCCAGAATTGGGATTTACAAACAGGATGGAGAGCAAATGAGAGGCAGGGATGACGCATTAGGGCATTCCTTCCCTCCCCAGAATCCCTGTGTCCAAGGAGCTGGAGGTGGCAGCCCCATCCCTCCCTGCTTGGGGACCGCAGGCACAGTGCCAGGGCTCAGCCCTCGCCCCGGGCAGGGGAGGTGCAGCCCAGAGCCCCTCCGGGCAGCGAAGGCGATGCCGGGACCTTGGAGCAGGGAGTGGTGCCGGGCTGTCACCGAGCATCAGTTAATGAGCGCTTCCAATGTTATGTAAATTTGCTCTTCTCTTTCACTCCGATGAATCAAAGAAGATCAGGTGCCCTTTATTTTATTTATTTATATATTTTTTTTCTTTTTACCCTTTCAATCTCAGCACAGATCTTCTCTTCTCTTCTCTTCTCTTCTCTTCTCTTCTCTTCTCTTCTCTTCTCTTCTCTTCTCTTCTCTTCTCTTCTCTTCTCTTCTCTTCTCTTCTCTTCTCTTCTCTTCTCTTCTCTTCTCTTCTTTCTCTTCCCTTCTCTCTCTTTCCCTTTCATTGAGCAGCACAGTGATGGGGACACAGTGCTGGAGCCGAAGCACAGCACAGATCCCAAAGGCAGTGGCCGTTCGGGTGCCAGCAGTGCCTCAACCCTTACCCAACATTTTCCTTTCTGTGACTTTTCCTCTGTTCATAAAGAGGAAGAACCCCACTGCGGGCAGCACGTGGGCTCATGCTTGGTGTTAAGCTCTGCAAAACACACAAAGGTTCTGTGGGGTCTTTGAGCCTTCCCCAGAGGTCCCAGCTCAGGGCTCTCGTGCCCACACACCTCATGGAAGGGTTTCTTCATCCCTTCTGCTGCTAATTGTTCTTGGTATGAGAAGGCAACTCAGCAGCTCTAGGACCTGGGAGGAAACGTGTCAGTCATATAATGATTTTCTTGATATCTTTCCCCCTTCAAATGAAAGTTGGCTAATGGTTCGTTTCGAAAAAAAAATAATTGCCACTGATTTTTCCAAATTGCAGAAAATGTATTAATGACACTTTTCAAGACAGAAATAACGCAATTTGCATTTAAATGTGCCTAATCTTTGCAAACTCCACTTGGTATTTTCTTGTAGACACACAAAATAAGGAGCGCCGCTGCATGTGGAATTCTGGAGGAGCACCGGTGGTTGGGATGGGGCACAGGTGGCACAGGGACGTGGGGCTGCGGGTTGGGGTGGAGTTGGTGGGTGTTGGGGTGACGTTGGGTGCCACAGTGGTGTTGTTAGGTGTTGAGGTGGTGTTGTTGGGCATTGGTTGGAGTTGTTGGGTGCTGGGGTGGAGTTGTTGGGGTGGCAGTGGGTTTTGGAGTGATGTTGAGTGTTGGAGTAGTGCTGGGTCTTGATGGGGGCGTTGGGTATTGGGGTGTAGCAGTGGCAGTGTTGGGTGTTGTGATGGAGTTGGGTGTCACGGCGCTGCTGGGTGTCAGAGTGGTGTTGTTGGGTGTTGGGGTGACATTGGATGTTGTGGTGGTGGTGGTGGGTGTTGCGGTGGTGCTGCTGATTGTCACAGTGTCCTATGGGGGTGGGATTTGTTTCCATCTCAGCCAGCTCCAGCTCCTGTCCCAGCTCTGCACAGCACTGCTGGAGCGGGCAGCGATGTTTAAGCTCATCTGTAGGGATTTACCTCTCTGCGGGGTGGTTTAATTCTGCATTAGGTGTAAATGCGTTCTGTTTTACAAGATTAGAACGGGCTCAGAGCTGTTGGAGTTGGACTTCCCGTGGCTTTGCAGGGCAGAACCGCTGCGCTGAGAGCAAAATCCCCATGAGCTCCGGTGGGGGATCAAGAGGAGCAAAGCCATCACAACGAACCCTCGGTCCAATCTCACTTCTCCCCATGCTGACATCACGGGGCTGCTGGGCCCATCCTGGACGGGTTCCCGGGGTGCTGTGCCCTCCCCTAAAGTGGCTGCATTTTGGGAGTGGGTGCAGAGTGCTGTGGGCATTGGGGTGCTGGGACTCAGGGTGCAGTGCTGCGATAACACACTGTGCTTCATGTACAATGTACCACGGGCCTCAGGCTCCATAAAAAGCAAACGATTGCCTTAAAAAATAAAAGCAGGAGGAAAAAGCTGTCTGATCTTCCCCCCGCTGTGCTCTCTCCTCTCTGGCTCTGCCTTTCCACTCTCATCTCCCCCTTCCCCAGGGTCAGACCCTTTACACTCCCCCTGCAGAGGCCTTGGGATGGCAGTGACATCCCGAGCATCCCTGTGCCACACCTCAGGACTCATCCCCCTGTGCCCCATGTGATGCCATTCCCCACCATCTCCACGTGCTGATCCGCAGTGCGGGGACCACACGCGCCNTCCCCCTGCTGTGCTCTCTCCTCTCTGGCTCTGCCTTTCCACTCTCATCTCCCCCTTCCCCAGGGTCAGACCCTTTACACTCCCCCTGCAGAGGCCTTGGGATGGCAGTGACATCCCGAGCATCCCTGTGCCACACCTCAGGACTCATCCCCCCGTGCCCCATGTGATGCCATTCCCCACCATCTCCACGTGCTGACCCGCAGTGTGGGGACCCCCCCCCGGCTGCTCTCTGCTCGCAGAGATTCCCCCCCCACCCCTCAGCTCATCTCCTGTTTCCCTTGCAAACAGCTCGCCTTTGAAATTCAAATGTTGCTTTAGCCCTTTCTTCACCCGTTCCAGGAATATCTCCCTTTTCATCTGAAAATAATTAACAAATGAGCAAAACTCCTGTGTGAAATTAAAATTTATGCCCAGAGGTGACCTTTGAAGCCCGATGCTCACTGCTGCTGCGCCGGCTCAGGTGTTCCCTGCCCCTTCAGAGGGGGTTATTTACACCTCCCCTCCTCTCTCTTCTTAATTGCACGACGTGCTGTTCCCCCAGAGATGCCCCTCCTGCTGCCCGGCCCCATCCTGCCCCACATCCCGGTGCCAGCACAGTGCTCGTGGGTCCCCGCTGCCCACGTGCGTGGCTCTGTTTGGCCGCGTGGCAGCTCGAGGTCAGCACCGCGGAGGGTAATTGGTGCTAATTGATAGCGAGGATCCTCCGGAGGTACCGACGCTGCCTTCACCGCGTCCCGCAGGGCTGCAGACATCCGCGCTGCTCCTTTGAAGCCCACCCTCGCTTGCCCCAGGCTCCAGACGCCGTTGCAGTGGGGTGGGAGGTGCCCAGGAAGCCTGGGCCCGTTATTCTGGTCCTCCTTTGGATGGAGGACGTTGTGTTTGAGGAGTGGAGATGTACAAGTGAGCAGGGCCGGGGGCTGCTGGGTGCGCCCCCGCCTGGGGCTGTGCCAGGGGAGGAGGGGAACACCCATTCCGCGGGTGGGCTCAGGGGGCTGGGTGGATGCCGTCCCCGTGCATGGGGTGCTCAGCTCGGCTGCAGGTCTGCAAGGGTGGGATCAGCCCACGGGAGCGCTCCTGCAGCCCCTGCCTTGCAGCGTGGCTCTGGGAACGGCCCCCCCTCCAAGGCAGCAACCGCCCGTAATTAAACCAAGTGGGAAAGGTTGCCATGGTACCGACGGCGAAGAAATGAAACTGCACCTTTATGCTGCTCCGGAGCCTCCGGGTGCTGTGAGCTGCTCTGCCAGGGGTGCTGCGGTGCTGTGTGTGAGGGGGGGTCCCCTCTATTTGCTCCCACCCGCTCCCCATGTCTGCAGTGCTGGGGTGGGGCACACTTCGATCTGTACCTGCGGTCCCGCATGGAGCCGGCTCCATCACATCCTGTTGTCCTGGCAACGGGCAGGGATGCTGCCGAGCCTCGGGCTGTCCCCTGTGGCTATAGGGGTCCACCTTCACCCGACACAACCCCGTGCTTGGGGGGAGGGCTGCGCTGCTCACCCACCCCCCACTGCCGCGCAGGAATTCAGCACTAACTCAACAGCGGCGCTGAAAGAGACGGTTCAGGAGGGGTTTCTAAGTACGGACGTTGTCTTTTCTTCTTGGGGTCTGGAAAATGGGACTGGGAGAGCCCCGCAATGGGGTGGCAGGGGCCACCATAGCCCCATGGGCATTGGATGGCTCAGGGGGGTCCAGGATTTCCCACGGACCCCCCCTTGGCAGCCTGCTGCTCACACTCCTCTTGGTGCTGTGCCCATTTGGAGTTTTATTTCAATTCCTTTTTTTGCCTCTGCCCCATATTTTGAGCTCAGTCCTCGCCCTTTCTCCGGCCTTGTCCTCCTGTTGTGTTTCTGCTGCGGTAAAAATAGCCGAAGAGGTGTTAAAATAGCATTAAGGCACTTCAACATGCAAATACCACAAGCGACCGCCCCGCCGCCTCCTTACACCTTCAGCAGGAAGGATGCGGTCCCTGCCGTCCCCACCCTGGGGGCTGCTCTGGATGAGGATGAGGAGCAGCATGGAGGGGTGAGGAGCAGCATGGAGGGGTGAGGAGCAGGACAGAGGGGTGAGGATACGCGCTGGTGAACCTCTCCCTGGCAGCCCCCCTAAATGCCAGTGTCTGGCCCCAAACCCGTGAGTGCCATCTCTGGCAGTGCAATGTGCTCATGGCTCTCACCTCTCTGGACGGCTCTGAGCACTGTGAGCACCACCAGCCCCGGAGCACCGAGCCCTGCTGGTACCAGCTGGCCCCTGTGGGGTCTCTGGGAGGAGCTGCACCCAGCGGAGCTCCCACGCGCGGCAGCAAACATTTACGTGGGGATATTTAAAGCCCGGCCGGGTGGGAAGCGAAGGAATGCATTTCCCAGGCGGGAGGGCGGGGTGTTATTTATATATATGATTGGATGTGCCGCTTAAATCTGGCCCTGGGAAGTGAAGAGGAGCGGGGTGGGGGAGGGGAAATCACGTCCTGGCGTTGTCATGCGGCTCCGTGGGCGCTTCCCGGGGCAGTGGGAGGGCGGGGGATGGATGCGGCCCCACCGGGATGCTGCGGTGCCATGGGGCAGCAGAGCGGCCGGTCCTGCTCCATCCTTCCTGCCCCCGCCAGAGGAGCGAGCAGCCGGGGGCTCGCGCTCTCGCTACTCCTGATCTGCCTCCTGTACTTAATTAATTAGTGTTTGTAAAGCTCCGGGATCCTTGGCTGAAAGGCACTATTAGAAGTGCGAAGCGTTGTTATTAATGATTTACATAAGCCGTTCTTCCGCCGCGCCTGGCTGCGGCCGCTCCCCCCAGCGGGGCCGGCGTCTGATGCTCCTCCGTGGGATCCCCGCCCCGCGTGTCCCCTCGGCTGTGGGGCATCGCCCTCACGGCGCTGCTCGTGGATCCCCACGCACGCGTGCTCCTGGTGGCGGAGCAGGGGCTCCTTCTGCGCCGGTTGTTAATTAAGTGGATCATTCAGAGCCACTAGTAATGTAGTGTGTTGTCTTATAATGGTTGAGATTCTGTCCCCGTGCCAGCTTCCATTAGCAACAAAACCCACTTATCTTGTTCCTTCCTATCTCTTCCCTTTATATTTTTATCCTTCCCTTTCCCTGCAAGTCTCTCTCTCCTCTGTTTTCAGTCCCAGCACTGCAGTAATAATTCTACCAGTCGTCATCTTGGTTGACAAAACACTGTTGATGTGACAGCTCCGAGCTATGAAATCTCCGTTACCGCTCGATAATTAATTTACTAATTGCGTGCGCTGCCTCGCCACGCGGCTCAGAGCCAGCCCTGTGGTTGGCCATGCCATCCCGACCCCGTGCTGCCAGCCCGGGGGGGACATGGGGGTCTGTGCCGGCGGGGAGGGACACGGGGTGCGGTGGGGATGGGTTGAGGTGGGGTGAGGTTGGGGTTGGGGGTGGGGATGGGAAAGCCTTTCTCCCCTGGTGCGTTGCCCTCCATCCCTGGCTGTGCTCTGATGCGTGAAGGCAGCTGCCTGCGTCCTCGTGCATCCCATCAGGTTGTTCCCAGCTCGGCCCAGCATTTCGATGGACAGACCCTGTGTGTTTCGTCCCTTCGGGGTCCTGCTGCCGCCTTCTCATCTTGCAGTGGGCGGGAGGTGCATTCAGCATTGTCCCCAACCCAGCACTGCATCGCCCCGAGCGCGCAGCGGCCGCACGGTGACCTCCCCACGTCAAAGCCCCGGAGCCCAGAATGCAAAGGAGAGCTGATGGAGGGGGAAGAGCGGCTATTCCTCCTCCTGCTGATGAGTTTTTAACTGAACTTGAGGGCCGTGTGAGTGCGTTGCCCGTCTGTGCGCACCGCCCCGCACCGCAGAGCCGGGGCTCCGCGAAGTCGGTGCTTCCTGCACGGGGATTTCTGCTGCTGTGAAGTGTTTTGATTTTCCCTGATTGCAGGAGTCAAAACGAACAAAGCCTTTTGGAACCGACGTAACGAAGCAGCATCTCTCACCCTGACACCGCAGCTTGTTTGGTTTCTGGAGGGAGCGGTGCGTTTTGCTTCATTTTGTTGTGTTTTTTTTTTTTTTTCCTTCCCTTTGATGTCTCCAGCCCTGAACGATGCATTTCCATCTGCAGGAAACCTCCTCCTCCCTCATCTCCGTTTGGGGTCTGTGTGCAGTGCCGTGCAGGGCCCGGCCGTGCCCCGTGCTCTCCCATAGGAACTGATGATGTATGGAGGACGAAGTGGTTCAGGGGCCACTTCAGATCAAAACTGCCCCAAATCATCACAGTAGTGCCATGGCTGTGGGGTGCTCATGAGATGAGGGTCTCCCACGGCCCCTCTGCCGGTTTCCTCCCACGTCCTCACCCCAGAGATTCACAACAGCTTGTCACCCACTTACGTGGTGATGGCTTTTCAGGG
The DNA here is from genome assembly GCA_013399175.1 of Odontophorus gujanensis. NCBI lineage: Eukaryota > Metazoa > Chordata > Aves > Galliformes > Odontophoridae > Odontophorus > Odontophorus gujanensis. Next base: position 3,891 of record VXAB01005864.1, on the reverse strand, counting down.
ATGCAGTCACCGTGTGCTGAGGTGGAACCTCTCAGTGCTGATGGTGACCATTCTGGGACCGCCCCTGGGGGCCGTGGTCGGATCCCCCACCCCATACTGCCCACGGGGTGGAGGTGGGGGTGGGAGCCCGGGCTGTTGGGAGCACAGAGCTGTGGCTCTCAGCAGCTTCAGATGCATTGGGGAATTTGTCTTTCTGACCCCATGAGGCGCTCATGTGGAGTGGGAAATGCTCTGAGAGCAGAGGGGAAATGCGATGCGATGGGAGCCCCGTTCCTCCCAGTGCAACGAGTCTGAAGAATACAACGTACAGTGTTCCTCCCATCCCTTCACCTCTCGGTGCTGTGCTTAGAAATACACCCACATCCCCGTGCCCTCCAGCAGCCCCAGCTGCAGCAGCAGGGCTGGATGTCCCCTGCCTTACCCCCACCCCCAGGCCCCGTGTCCCCATCCCCGCTGTCCCCAGGACGGTGCCAACCCGGGAGCTCAGCGTGGTGCTCTGGGACTGGAAAATAGAATCAGCTCTTGTTTGTTCAGGATAATAAATGGGAGCAAATTGCAAACAGTGGGTGAGCGGCTGAGAGCGCCGCTGTGCTAATGTCCTCACCAAAGCCCCGTGTGTAAGTGGGACTTTGCATGAGTAATTCCATGCATTTTTCATGGCGGGCCCTCGGGGACAATCAATCACAGCCGCGTTTGAGCTTCCCTCGTGCAAAGCACAACGTGGGAGCTCCGAGGGGTGGGGGACAGAGCTGCAGCAGCCGCGTCCCTGCTCTCAGCAGAAGCCTTTCTGGGCCCCCCCCGTGGGAGCACCCCTCGGCAGAGCCTCCTGTGCACAGCGAGGTCGGGCAGCACCGCCTGCTGCTATGGGCCGTGCGTGGGGGCGGTGCTCAGCTCAGCACTGACACCTCGGTGTGCTCTCCCTGCTGCTGCTCGTGGGCTGTGCGCTGTGTGGGGGCTCCTGGATTTTGGACTCAGGAGTTCTGGTGCCCCACGTCGCTCCCTGACCGTGCAGGGGGGGCTGGGTGGCAGGAATGGATCGGAATGGCTCGCAGGGAAAAACGCCCTCATTGGCATTCAGAGCAACACGGCACCATCCAGGACCAGAACACTCCATAAATACTGGTGTGTGTCCCCCACCACAAGCAGAGGGAGCCAGCAGCACCCATGGGTGCTGGGGCTGGGGGCTGCGTGGGGACACAGCTGTGGGGGCACATACCAGGGGACAGCTCATCCTCCTCTGTGACACCAATGATCCAGGGACATGGGTCAGGTTTAAGGTTATGGGGATGGGGATGGTTGTGGTCAAGGATAGGGTTATGGTTATGGTTATGGTTATGGTTATGGTTATGGTTATGGTTATGGTTATGGTTATGGTTATGGTTATGGTTATGGTTATGGTTATGGTTATGGTTATGGTTATGGTTATGGTTATGGTTATGGTTATGGTTATGGTTATGGTTATGGTTATGGTTATGGTTATGGTTATGGTTATGGTTATGGTTATGGTTATGGTTATGGTTATGGTTATGGTTATGGTTATGGTTATGGTTATGGTTATGGTTATGGTTATGGTTATGGTTATGGTTATGGTTATGGTTATGGTTATGGTTATGGTTATGGTTATGGTTATGGTTATGGTTATGGTTATGGTTATGGTTATGGTTATGGTTATGGTTATGGTTATGGTTATGGTTATGGTTATGGTTATGGTTATGGTTATGGTTATGGTTATGGTTATGGTTATGGTTATGGTTATGGTTATGGTTATGGTTATGGTTATGGTTATGGTTATGGTTATGGTTATGGTTATGGTTATGGTTATGGTTATGGTTATGGTTATGGTTATGGTTATGGTTATGGTTATGGTTATGGTTATGGTTATGGTTATGGTTATGGTTATGGTTATGGTTATGGTTATGGTTATGGTTATGGTTATGGTTATGGTTATGGTTATGGGCATGGGCATGGTTATGGTTATGGTTATGGGCATGGTTATGGTTATGGTTAGGGTTCAGGTTCAGGTTCAGGTTATGGGTATGGTTATGAGTATAGTTATAGTTATGTTTGGAGTTAGGATTCAGATTCAGGTTCAGGTTATGGTTATGGTTATGGTCATGGTTATGGGTATGGTTATGGTTATGTTTAGGGTTAAGGTTAAGGTCCAGATTCAGGTTCAGGTTATGGTTATGGTTAAGGTTAAGGTTATGGTTATGTTAAGGTCCAGATTCAGATTCAGGTTTTGATTATGGTTAGGTTTGATTATGGTTAGGTTTAAGGTTAGGATTAGGATTAGGTTGCTGCTGCCTCGCACTGCCAGAGATGGCACCGGCCTCTTCTACAGGAGCACACGGCGCTGGCTCTTTGTGATGGAAATGCAGCCCCGCGGGAGCGGAGGGCTGAAGTGCTCCGGGTGCTACTCCAACTTCTGCCGGGGATATAGAGCACCTCATTGACAATGATATTTTTTATGCTGAAATGGAAGAAAGCAGCCGCTATCTGTACAAACAAAATTAGGCCAAAGGAGGAAAGTAATTTTGCAAAAGAAATAGGGAGATGCAGGGAGAGATGGATGGGAGACAGATGAATAAACACCATCTACATAGAAACTGATAAAAATTCAATTTCTGCTCACACACGTCCCGCTCTCGCTCCCTTCCTCTCCTCTTCTCCGCACACTCCGGCGCTGACTGCAGCCCTCGTGCATCCATGTGTGCTGTGGGAGGCACAGAGCCCTCTGCCTCCAGCACGCTGCAGCATTCCCTCTCCTTACGGTGCTCTCATCCCTTCGGCTTTAGCCTCAGTATCTTCCCCTTGAGAGCAGTGGGCGGGACAGGATGAGAAGGAGCGCACCCCACACCCCGTGGGACCCCTGCGGGGACCTATGGGTCCGGCTCAGCCCGGTTCTTGGGATCCCCAAGTGGAGTGGCACTGGGAGGGCTTTGCTCGCTGTGAGTGACAGCCCAGGGCAGGAGAGAATCGATGGAACCAATGTGTGAATCCGCTCCGAGGGCGGTGGAGCGTGGGGGGCCGTGCCCCGTGCTGAGCATCCCCCGTGGGAGCGCCGTGGCACAGCGTCAGCGGGCGGGCAGCGTGGAGAGGGCGAGGGGAGCAAGGCACCCGAGGGTGGATGGGGTGGGAATAAACAGGAGGGGCTTTGGGAAGCTTCCAGCAGCGGTGCAAGGTTGGAGCACATCGGGACCAATCCTGCAGCTTTCGTTGGGGTGCGGTTGTGTGCATGCCGTGCCCCCCACGTGCTGCCCCACACACCGCAGCTGTGGAGCTCAGCACCGAGGGGGCTGTGCTAGCAGCGGGGACACGCACAGGCCCTGCATGCCCACATCCCTAAATGCACACCCACGCCCCTGTGCACACCCACGCGTGCAGAGGCAGAGCCGAGCTCGGGGCTGGTTTCCCCGGGAGATGGAGCAGAGCCCCATTTGGTGCTGGGAGTGCTTCGCTGCCCCAGCTGCTGCTGCCACTCCATGCAAAGGAAGAGCACGGCTCCTCGGCCTCACCCTGCGCGCTGCCGGCGTGCCAGCCCTCCTCCGCCCCTTCCTCCTCCTCCTCCTCTCCCTACACCTCCTCCTCCTTTCTTCCTTCTCTTCCCACACCTCCTCCCCCTC
>VXAB01005862.1:77584-94315 GCA_013399175.1 Odontophorus gujanensis | reverse complement strand
TCATAAAACCATGACAAATATTTGAAACAATTTTATTCTGATCCTATCAAAGGGAGGATTATATCCATCTTCGTGTACAAAGAATCACATATGCAACTGGCTGAAGAGCTAATCTGCTGTAATTTGTACTCTAATAATACATTGTTTTGTTGTTTTTTTTCTGTGATATTGTGATACTTGGTTGTAATACAGTGTAAAAAACAGAAGTGTTGTAATTTCTATTATTTCCCCCTATTGACTTCTTTATTGAATCAAACTGAATATATGTGGTAGACCTGTTCCAAAGGGCAAAATATATTTTTGCCTTCAGCTTGATTTATTTGAAAGAAATGTACATGTCTCGCCTTAGGGGAAACAGAATAGTGAATGCCATGTGCACCTCATTGCACTCTGCAACTTCCTGAAGGGAGACTGTGATGAGGAGGGGGTTGGCCTCTTGTCCCAGGCAACAAACAGGACCCAAGAAAATGGTCACAAGTTGTACCAGAGGAGGTTTAGACTGGACGTAAGGAAAAACTTTTTCTTTCAGAGAGTGATCAGGCACTGGAATGGCCTGCTCGGGTAGGTGGTGGAGTTGCCGCCCCTGGCAGTGTTCAAGAGGCGTCTGGATGAAGAGTTATGAGATACAGTTTAGTAGCTCGTGGTAATAAAGGTAATGGGTGGACGTTTGGATAAGATGATCTAGTAAGTCCTTTCCAACCTTGTGATTCTATGATTCTATGATTCTATAGCTTGATGGTGTGGTAGAAAGATCTGTCAGTTTTTCTCTGGGAGACAGCCACTGCTGTGCTTGTGAGTACTGCCATAGGCACATCAGTACTAGATGACTATAGAGAAGTCCTGTGTGGAACTGATTCTTCAATCTGATTTACTTGAATTACAAAATTATAAATAAAACTATATTTGAAATGACACCAGCTGTGACAATGCATTATAGAAAAACAAAATCTACTCATTAATTATATTAATGGATGAAACATCAGTGTCATTGTTTTTCCCACATCAGTATGAAGAGGTATGCTAAATCACTTCAGACTAACATAGATGCCTGTTATGTAGAATCACAAGCTGGATATCTAAACATGAGCTTGGAATAAAAGATTTCTGAACAGGAGCAATAATTTAGGTAGGGTCCAAGCATTGGTGTTTCAGCTTAAAAACATCTTTCATGGGAAAGAATTGACTCTATTTACTGTTTGCCTGAAAGGTTGCATGGGAGCTGCTTCCATGTTTTACCTGAAGAAGGGGTCCACCCTTAGCTGTGTTGTCACCAATTCAGCCCTGAACTCAACCAGACTACGCTCTGGCAGGGTAGGATCTGGACCTTTATGTCTTTCCATCCTGGACAGAAGCAGCAGAGTTTCTCTTGTAACAGAATTTTTGGATAAGCAATGATTCTGAAAAATTAGTGGTTCTTTCGGCATTTGATTTAAATTCATACTGGAAGCCACTGAAAATCTTTTATTTATTGTATATTATTATACAGTTTTTATCTTATTTTATTACTTGATGATACTTAAGTAAATATAGAAATTAGTATACTTGAGAGGAGCACTTTGTAGCTAGCTGAAGAAAACTACTTCACACCAGTCACAACCCAATTAATTCCCTACTCACTTTTAATTTGGAGGATCTTGATTGACTTTGAAAAGATGGCATTAAGTCCTTGCCTGAAAATAAATCCTGAATTTGGACTTGTGTCTCCTAAATACAGACTGGTTTTGCTCACTTACTTATTTTGGATAGAAATTCTATTACATAACCTGTGAAAATCTTCATCAAAGCTGACATGACTTCAATACATGGCTACTTGTCAGTAAAAAGACATTTCGTAATCACGACCCTCGCTTCCTCTGTTCAGGCATCTCTGAGAGGAGATTTTGGAAGCCTGTCTCTTTCCAAGAGCAGCAATTTGAAATTTTCTTTATAGTCATGAGATCCAAGTAACATGTTATATGATGGCTACAGTGTGATGCTCCATATATTGTAGTCACAGGCTGGTAAGCTATGATCCTCTCTAGCAAAGTAAAATGTAGTTCCTTCTGCTGAGTTTGCATTTCCACTCAACCTAAAACAAATACTACAGGGGCATTTAATACGATGGCAGGTCTGCATAGATCTGAATTCATATACTTAGATAGTGTGTCCTGGTTCCAGCAGCATAACCAGCTATTCTTGAGCAAGAATCTTCCCAATTTGCTTACTACACAATAGATTCTTGAAGGCAGTATGCATCCTTTCATTCAGGTTTTCTGAGTTATTCTTACAATAATGTTATCAATATGATATAACAACAATGGCTAAGGCATTCTCTGAGGGAATACTCTTTTAGAGCTGCAAGTTTCCTCCCCTCCAACAACATGCTCCAAATCGTTTTGTGTCTTGCTTGGAATCAATAAAGTCTGTCTACAAGAATGACTCAGCAGTAACCACTGTGCCTGTACAATTTTGTGAGCCACTGGGTAGAGGCTGGCATTCCACAAGCCTTCTCTATGCGTAGGGTCTCAGAAAATGCCTTGTTCTTGGGGCTTCAGCTAATTCTCAACATTGTCTGGAATTGGTTATTGCTGTTTTTCATTTATTGTGTGCTTCTGGATTGAGAAATTGCCAAAAAAAACACGCGAGGCAATCCTTCTAGCTGTTTTCTCATGAGATTTCCTTCTTTCTTTGCTGATTTCACGCAGTTCCCCACCCAGCTTTTCCATGCCCAAATGTTCCTGATAATTTGGACAAGTACTGACAGTTCTAAACACTTACCCACAATCTCAAGCCAGTATTTTCTGTATTTATCCATTATTATAATGGATTTATTCAGGTTTATAGAACTAAGTGAATAAAACAGTTACCTTTCATCTAGCTATTCATTTAACTCCAAAAGCGTGTTTCACTTCACTCATATATTTTTACTGAACATCAGAGTTTTCTTAGAAGAATCCTTGGAGGAAATGCTTTCTTCTTACTATAATTTGCATTTTGTAGTACCTTCCCAAATCTTCAACTGATTAGTCAAAATCAATATGACTTTTCAATTTTCAATACAAACATGCAGTTTGTAGTGTGCACTGCTGCTATTTAGACGTGTAAGGATACATGTATTTCATATAGTACTCCAGTAATAGCTTTTTGAAGGTACTCACAGATGTTCTGAATTAAAACAGAGTTGAAGATTTTGAATCACGCAGTCCTTAAAATATAGAAATATAGAAATTGATTGTTTAATGAGTTTATTGAAATTTGCTTAGTAAGGTCAAATATATATATTTACTTCTGTGGCCAAAGAGTAACATTTCCTATCTTTTTAAGAAAATGATGATCCATAGCTTTCTTTTCTCAAAAACAGCATCTGAATTTGAAAACATCAAAGTGGTCAGTGATATGTAGGCTCTTGTATCTCAATTGTACAGGTATTTTTTTCACTGATAATATCAGTTTAAGATATTCCTTCCTTCCAATAGTAGTTACTAATATCCACTCCCAGTTGTTCTGGCACAGTTACTAGCAGAGTTTCTCCATTATACTTTTATAGTCAACTCTTTTTACCCTTATGGATTATTTTCTATCTGCAGCTTTTCCCTGATCTGATTCCTCTGGGTCTTTATGACATTTCAGCACAAAGTCTGAGGGAAGCAGAGCTGATTAGGAGTCTCAATTTGTTGCTGGGAAATTTGATTTAAAACAATAGAACTAGGCATTGGTCATTCCTAGACCCTTGACTGGAACAGTGAAATAGTGGGTACAATTTTAACATTCATCTATTTAAAATCAGTGTTGAACTTTATTTTAGATTTGGATGTCAGGTACCATGAGAAAGGGGACAGTGAAAAATCATGTTGCATGATGTCAAGGTTTTGTAGAAGGACATAATTTCAAATATGAGTGCTTTGGATCTGATCAGACATGGACTGCTTCTGACACACAGTAAGTCCAACTCATACTTGCTCCAAATGGCTCATGGTACTCAGTCCTGCACCTGGAGTCAGAATGTTAGATGACTAAGCTGGAATACAGGCAAAGATCAATTAAGAATTGTCAACAAGAGCATACTTTTACACTCAACCGTTCTCCATCAAGTCTATGGCAAAAATCTTTTTGGCTGTGATATTAAGGGAATAAAATATAGTATCTCTTACTGTTTTCTTGTTGCTGTGTGTTTTATTTTTATTTCTTAACAGATTTCTTTCTTTCACTGATCAATTCACTGTCAGAGCTTGTTCAATATTCTCTCATTCCTCAACCTTAAGAGTCCTAAACTATCTGCCCAGCACAATAGAGTCTCCCTCAGGTCTCTGAAGGAAAAGTGAAATAAACATTTCTAGCTCAACTTGTAGAGGAAGAGAATGGGTGGGAGTAATTCCTTTGGGGAGAGGATTAGAAGAAATGGTGTCAGATAAATATTTAAGACATTCATCTGCCAGATTGCTGGTTTGTGAATTTTAATTACTCAACTTCTGTAATATTCATTTATTAAAGGTTACAGATTCCCACAGAGTTTGATAGCAGTATTTTATAACCATGGTGACCAAAGCATGAAATGATGCTAGGCCTCAGGGAGAAGCAAGGACAGGCTTTTCTGTTAGGTAAGGTGACCTAGGAGCCAAAAGTTATGATAAGTCACTGATATCACTGTTAGGGAGCTGCAGCACCACACTGATGATGTCCAGCTTTGGCAACCACAGGAGGACAACAGTCCTCATCAGCAAGGCTGTAGTGATGGGGCAGGTCTGGGATCATATCAGAAAGTCGTCAGTGGGGTGGGATAGGGGCCAGAATAAGGAGTTGTTAGACTAGACACAGGCATGCCAACAACTTAACTCGGTTTAACAAGGGAAATGGTCTGAGCATAATAATGTTTGGAGCAGCCCTCAAACAATGGACAGCTGGGTCCCAGTGAGGCTCCAAGAGATCAAACACTCTTTTTTCTGAAGTTGTTTTTTCACAACAGGGTGAGCCAGTTGATTACATGGCTTTAACATATCATACATATATCGGAGAGCTAGTTGTCAACTCAGGCAGTGAAACTTTTGGAAGGGGAGATGCACTCAGGATTCTGACACAAAGGTTTTAAGTAACTGCAACTTTCTTTTATCAAACCAAGTGATGGTACCAACAGAAAATATGTACATGTTTCAGGTTCATCAGCTTTTCTGTCCACATACTGTCACTTCATCTCACTCCACCTCATCTCAATTCTTCCTACTTATATGATTAAGAACAGTAAAGTGAAATACCGCTTCCCATAGATACTGAACATATGAACCCCAGGGTTATTATATTGCTTCTTGAATTTATTGAATTATTTCAGTTCCTTAATGGTAAGTGAGGATAAAATTATTATGATATAAGATTATTATGATTGATGAGTGAAAATAGTAATAAGATACTATGAGGTCTCACAGTATTTTGTGTTGGAGCCTATGTTCAGATTAAGTGTCAAGAGATTGATAATCTTGTAGAGGTTTTTTCATCAGAAAAGAATAAAAGAAATCATTCATTTCTCCTTTTTTCAATACAAGGATATAATCAATGGGGAACCTTCCAGTTGCCCAGTTGAAAGATATAGCATTCCTATTTGTGATGGCTGGAAAAAATAAAAATCTTTGCAGCCATTGGCATACTTTCCATGTGGGTTTTGGCATCAAAATCTATGCCATTTCACCCAGAAAAAAGGCTTCTGTTTTGATGTGGTAACCATGCACACTGGCCAGCAATACTTTTGGAATAGATCTATAGTTTTTCCTCTTTTAAAATAAAAACATTAATAATAAATAAGCATAACTCTTTAAAAAGAGAGGTTTTAGGGCTTTTTTTTTTTGTTCTGTTTTGTTTTGTTTTGTTTTTTGTTTGTTTTTTGGTTTGAGGGTTTTTTTGTTTGGTTGGTTTGGTTTCTTTTTTTTTTTTTTAAGTTAAAAAAAGAGGATATATACCTATTCACAGTATAAATTTTTTGAGAAGCACAGAGTTCTAATTGTTGGATTGGATAAAACAGCTGTTTAAGAAATGTTAAAACTCAGTTTTATTTCAAGTTTGAAACACAGTGGCTCCCTGAGCCAGGACACACAGATTTTAGCTTTTACCTTCTAGGGCTTGGCATCTCATGTATCCGGGCAATTAGTTTGGCCTGTCCAGTAAAATTCTGTGCCTGAGATTGATTAAAAGAACATTTATGAATAACATCCTCAGAAAAATTAAGACCATGTCCAGGACCATTCCACAGTGGCAATGAAGTAGGTATGCTTTATGGCTAAGCTGTTTCATAAAACAAAAGAACCAGGTAGCACTGAACTCTCTAAATTGATAGCAGTCATCACTCTTCTTTCATAACTTACTAAGTCCCATTAAAAATTCATGAAATTTTCATTTCACATTTTTCTAAGTACTTCTGGCAATTTCAACGGAAAACACCAGGCACGTATTTATGAATATGATGCTTTTGACATGAAAGTTGAATCGTGGTTTTGCATGAGGAATGAATAACAATTTTTTTTCCTCCTCTTAAATCAAAATGGTAATTAAATAATCTGTTATCTACGGAGGACAGATCTTGCAGAACTTAGTCCCACTGATATGACTAAGTAGAAGGAAGAGAGCACCAGCCTGGTAAGTATTTAGATCTTTTCCAATTCTGATAGCCGTTTACTACAAATGCTTCTTTTCAGTTACCATTTTTCTTTTTAATCCTTCACGGATATGTGCTGGGATCAGGCTGGCTGCTGAGCGGATTCCTTGAAAGCGGTTAAGTTGAATGGAGGTTGAGGGAGCTGGGGTTGTTCAGCAAGGTGAAGAGAAGACTCCAGGGACACCTCATTGAGACCTTCCAGTACTTGAAGGGAGTTTTTAAAAAGGAGAGAAAATGACTTTTTACACAGTCTGATGATGATAGGAAAATGGGGAATGGTTTTACATTAACAGAGGGGAGATTTAGGCTAGATATTTGGCAGAAATCTATCACTCATTGAATGGTGAGGCGTTGGAACAGGTAGCCCGGAGAAGTTGTGGATGTCCCATCCCTGGAGGCATTCAAAGCCAGATTTGATAGGGCGCTGGGCAGCCTGCTAGTGCTTGGCAACCCTGTCCATGGGAGGGAGGTTGGAACTAGATGATTTTTAAGGTCCCTTCCAATTCATTCCATGACTCTACGATTCTATGAGGTGTGAGATCAAAGTACATCAGTTGGTATCTAAACAAATGCATGTTTTAAAGTAATTACGTTGTTTTAAGTGAAATGGAATATTTGATCCCCTTGTTCGTAAGACCAATTATTGATGTTGTTTCACACACAAGTTGTATTTACCAAGATTTTCTTTGAACTTACATTGATTATGACTCTTCATCAACATAAAACTTGCTGATAAACTGAGTGTTCAAATCACAGCAAAGATGTGTTACAAAAAAATCATAGAAATACACAGAATTTACCAGGTTTCAGACAAGATTGTTAATATTCATTGATTTTTTATTTTGAAAAAGTTTAATTGAAGAGAGTTTTAACTCATAAATATCTATCATTTTCAATGGAAGATGTGTTTTTGAAGTAGGACAAAATTCTGTTAAAATGGGAGTATCATGAGAAATATGGAATTTGTCTTGCTTATTTATTGCAATCTTTGATAAGTATGAAGAGCTGACAGTGCACTATCTTTCTGAGTGTCAGACATTTGTAGTCCCTGTTTCAGATGAACTAGGCAAGAATACTACTCTTCATCATTATCTGCTCTATTTTTTGCATATGAATATATTAATATGTACTTAATTTTCATCCAGCAAAAGTGGCTTGAAAAATTAATTCCGAAAAATCAATTTGATGAAGATCTATCCTTGATCCCCAAGCAAAATACTAAAAGAATTCCTGAAAGTGGACTGTTTCTCAGCCAAGACTGGGATTTAGGAGTCTAGCTCACAGTTATTAGCCTTTGATATCAGCAGTATCAGGGAATGGCATGACAGTTCCTTACACATTTTTACATTTGTTTGTTCATAAACCACTCCCTAACCTTGTTAGTCATTTGAAGATTGATAGTAATTATTAAACACTGGCATTAAATATGAAAACTCTCCCTAAATTCTAATAATATCTGAGTTTTCAGTAATGAACAAATGTGGGAATACAAGAAAGTATACTCGGAGCAGATGCTGTGCAGCAAGATAAACAGCATGAGAAAGGAGCCAAGGACACTCCAAAAGAAAAGGAATACAAATTCAAGTAAGCTGTGTGATGGCCATGTGATGATGACCCTGCTTGGAGGAAGTGAGTTCTTGGAACAACTCATGACCCTGATTGGATAAGCACCTGAATGCACAGTTAAGGAGGGTTTGTAGAATATTTTGTTGACATGTAAAGGCAGCTGGGAAAGTTAAAAGAGAAAACTTGTGAATGTATACAAGGGATAATAAACAATTTGGATCATCCACATCTCAGTCTGTGCCTCAGATGCTGCAGACAAATTTATAATACATATCTTGTCCCAGCTCACTTTATTTGAACATTTTTGGAGGCCAAATATTTAAAGAGATGGTATCCCCCAACACATTCCTATCTTGTGTCTTAGTTCTTCAGATACTATTTATACAGTTTCATCACTTGACTTTTAGTTGTTGCAGGGGCCCCAGGCAAAACTGTAACAACAATTCAGTCTCTCATGTTCTCCATTTGTCTTAATCAGTCTGATCTCCTGGGAACAGAAATATTTCAGCTCAGGTGTTTGGGCTTAGTTTAAGGGGATTTGGGTGATACCTAATAAACAACAGCATATTGAATGATTTAATTATTTCTTCTGGCTTTTGAATTATCTAAATGTGTGAAAATCCACTGATTATCCACCTCTCTTACCTTAAAATGTTACTTATTGCACCTATAAATAATAGTAACAGGGTTGTTGCCCATATACATACCCTTAAAATTCCCTGAATGTGACTTTTCCCTTTTCACAGCATCTGTGATATCATATTCTCTTCATCTCTTGTTACTTACTATATCTAAACTGAAGAAATCCTTTCTCTTTTACGGATTTTCTAAACTTGGAAATTAGCTTATATATTTGATGTAGCAGAACTAACTGTAGACATGATCACACTTGATATGTGAGTATACCGTTTTTTATTTATTCCATGTGCCCAAAGGTTGCCCATCTCTGTTGTCTAACAGCTAAACAATACCCTTTCTTGCAGTGACTGGACAAATAAAGAGTATTTTGCATGTACTCTTTATTTTTATTTTTTATTTATTTTTATTTTTTTAAGAGGGAAGCAGATGGAATATTTGAATAGCCCTAGCCATTATGCTGCAGTGTCAGAAATTTGGTTTGTCTTTCATGCGGTGAACTCATTGCTTTAGTGTCTCAAACCATCAGCCTGTAGGCTCATGCCAACCCATAAAGAATGGGAAACATTGCTTTTCAAATTTAGTCTGTTTCTTTTTTTACAAAGAGACTTTTATTTCCAAACTTCAAGCAGATTTTGTAGCTGTTCCCATTCTTACAGCAAGTTGCTTCCCCTCCAGAAAATAGCAGTACAGAAAAAATACATTCCAATAGTGCTAATCTGCTTTTGAGGCTTAAACTTTCTCAGTAGAAGTAAGTGTCTTTTAAATAGTAGTAGCTAGGGAGGGAATAAGGAATCAAAATCAGCCTAGACAGGCTATAAGATTTTTCATAATGATTTAAAGTGTATATTTGAGTCTAGATTGTTTGAAACACTGAATCATAAAACTGTGCATTGCACAAAAAGAAAGTCTGTAGGGAGTGGAATCAGAAAAGAATTACCTGAGAGGATTACAAGCAGCCAGGGATCAGGTTAGGAAAGCTAAAACTCAGATGGAATTAAATCTAGCCAGGGACACAAAGGGGAACAAGAAGAAATTCTACAGGTTTGTCAGTGATAAAAAGAAGCTCAGGGAGGATGTGGACCTTCTCTGGAAGGAAACTAGAGATCTGGTCACAAGGGATATGGAAGAAGCTGAGGGTCTCAATGACTTCTTTGCCTCAGTCTTCACTGGCAAGGGCTCCAGCCACAGCACCCAAGTTGCAGAAAGCCATGGTAACAACTAGGAGAATGAAGATCCATCAAAAAGATCCATCCATGGGTTCTGAGAGAACTGGCAGATGAAGTTGCCAAGCAGCTATCCATCATCAAATCCCCTTAAACTAAGCCCAGACACCTGAGCTGAAATATTTCTTCTTCAATAGAAGTGTGAACAGCAGAATGAGGGAAGTGATTCTGTCACGCTATTCTGTTCTCGTGAGACTCCACCTGGAGTACTGCATCCAGTTCTGGAACTTCCAGCACAAGAAGGACATGGAGATGATAAGAGGGCTGGAGCACCTCACCTATGAGAACAAACTGAGAGAGTTGGGACTCCTCTGCCCGGAGAAGAGAAGGTTCTGAGGAGACCTTATAGCAGTCTATATTCCAGTAGATGAAGGGGGCCAAAAGGTAAGCTGGGTAGGAATGTTCTGTAAGAGCAAGTACTGACAGGGTGAGGGGAAATGGCTTCAAAATGGAAGAAGGTAGATTTAGACTAGATATTAGGAAGAAAATATTTATTGTAAAGGTGGTGAGATGCTGGAACAGGTTGCCCAGTAAGGTTGTGGATGCCCCCTCCCTGGGAGCATTCAAGGCCAGGCTGGATGAGACTTTAAGCAACCTGGTCTAGAGGGAAGTGTCCCTGCCTATAGCAGGGATCCTGGAACTAGATGATCTTAAAAGTCCCTTCCAACTCAAACAATCCTGTAATTCTATGATTCTGATCCTCTGAATCCTTAGGAAACCAGGCATCCAGAGTTGTTCTGGATTTTTTTTTCTGTTGTTTTGGGGTAATTGGAATAATCAAACCTCTTTCAGTGAAGATAAGTGTAAGCAAAGGGAAAAGTCTGGTACTTTCTATCTTCAACTTTATAATATAGAAAAGCAGAACCAAAACTTGTGCCCGTGCCACTGAAGGTCCTGGGCAGAAGGAAGTAATGCCCTACAAGCATGTAAGGTAGAGGCTAAGCTGTCTGGGAGTGAGAGGGATGATATGCTTCCAAGCCTCATGTTTGGTTAGTGAGGCTTAACAATTTTGCTCTTCATATAGGGCCCACCAAAAAGTAGCCAATGTTGCCTGTACATTGCTATGTATATTGGCTCCCATCTTCTCCTCAGGGGTGAAATAAGGACAGGATTTCAGTTAGACCTTACTGTGTTTCTCAGCTTTTGTGAATTTTAGTTATCCTTCATTAGTTTAGTAAAGGGGATTTTTTCACTGTGGTTTGAATAATTAAGGAATGTACTGTAATGTACCATTGTAATTTCAGTTAGTTTGCCTGTCAGCCTGATTATATAAACCCCTCTGGTTTTGCCTTCTAAATGCAGGAAAGTCCATTAGGCAGTGTGTAAGATTTACTCCCTCCATTACATTTGTAGCCGTAGGGAGGGCAGGGAAAAAAAAGCTATTGTGTGAAGGGAGAACTGATTCTCAGTCAAATGTAGTGATGCGTGTCACACTGTTGGAGGGAAGCAATGGGACCCCTGGTCTACAGCACATTAAAATATTTTGATCCATTGCCAAGCCCCTTCTGCGTCCATTGTTCATGCAGAAGCCTGCAGTGGAAGCCTCTGCATCTATGGCTCCAGTCTCCATGGGGCAAATAGTCCAGGATATTTTTGAATATACATCACTTAAAATACCAGCTGTTTATCGAACTCTGTGAAGAACATCAGTCAGTTCTTGAACTGGGGTTCACTCCTCTCTGGTGTTAGTTCTCCCCTGTATCTTGTCAGTGTGATTATACATATGCCCATATTTGACACAAAAAAGGATCATTACAGTGCAGTAAACTGCTCATGGGCCTGGTACAGTAAACATTTTTGGAGGCAGAATTTATCTTTTAATTCTGAGACTCCCAAGAGTAGAGTGCAGTTTTAGTGGCTCCCTTGGATTTGTGCAGATCTACAAGAGTTGAACATTTAACCCAGAAACAAATCACTTCCTACTCCTTTAACCCACCCCATGGTGAAACACAGAACAACAATTTTCCAGTTTTAGGAAGACATACTTACGAGGATACCCTTTCTTTACAAAATGAAACAATTGCCTTTCTGTTATATTGATGTTTTTCTCTGTAGGAACTGCAAGGGAAAGAGCTCTGTGGAATATATCTTGCTTCTTTGTCTTTTTATATATGCTGTCTTGAATTAAAGAGAAGTATCCTACGTCTAAATATGATTAAAAACCATATAAGTTGAGTCTTTTTGAGCTGAGTGCATGTTATAAAAGCCACTGTGAGTCACAGGCAATTTTAAAGTCTCAGTTATGTGTGGTCCTTGTTTGGAGAGTATTAGGCATAAAGTTGTCAGACTAGAGCGCTAATGGGCACACTCAGTAGGTGTGATTTATGGGACTTGTTGCCTTCCGAGAATGAAGTCATGCAGTGTATCAGAGTTACCCTGAAAATGAAGCAATTAAATGTTGTCATCTTTATTCCAAAAGTGTCTTGAGTGGAGGTGAGAGCAAGCATGGAGGAATGAAGAGAGAGGGGTGGGAAAGACAGTTGATTAGATTCCATATGTTGATCAATGCTTTTCGATTTCTAAAGTCTTTAATTGAATTTCATTTGCTGAAGCCTAGTGCTATGACTGGAAGCAAATAGCACATCTTTTACTTGCCAGTTCTATTTATATATCTGTGAAGTAGGTCGTTGTAATGTGTACAGATGGGCAATAACTACAAAATTATTGCATAATTTTTCAAAATTTTATGATTGCCTTTCCTACTTCCTCTTAGAATAATGGTTCCTCTGTACAGCTTGCAGACCATTCACTATATCTTTCGTATATTTTACCACTTCAGCAGATTTTAATTTACTGGAGACACAGTAGAAGTGGTAGGTAAATAATCTACAGAACAAATCAGATTTATAAGACAAGGAAGATTTGAACCAGTATTAAGTTGCTTTGGAGATCACTTGGTAATGCAAGTGTGTATGATTTTTCGTCTCTCTGACTTGGCAGAAAAGGGCAGTAAGTGTGTGTGGGGAGGAAGTTAACTGAAAACCACCCACCACCAGCTTTACAGAATATAGAACAGGTCTGTGATAGGATGTCTAGTAGGATAGAAAGTGTTTTTGTACAATTTTCAGGTTTAAACCTGACTCAGGGAAAGTTTCAGACATTCTTTGAGAAACCCAATCCTCTTTCAAAGGAGAGAAGCAGCCATGGTGTTGCCACCCGGGCAGTAGCTGGAGTAGTTCTGACCTGCCTGTCATTCTGTATTGTCCCTCCTACAGTCCGATCCATTCTACTTCCATTTCTGAAACAATGATGTATTACATTTCTTCTTTTCCTAAGTTGTGATTATGAGTAAATTAATTTGTGAGAGTATGTACAAACCATCACTCATTTAAGTCCATTGAAGCCTTAGAATTGATAAAACGTGTATTGGATATGTTCCTAAAACAATTGGCTTTAAATTTGCTAATGGCAAAGAGAAGCTGGAATTTCAACTCTGTTTCTATGCATTATCTGGTACATTGTCAAAGATCATCTTCTTCCCCTGAAGGCAGAGCTAAGTGCTTTTGAGCCACATGTGTAGTCCTTAGTCTGACTTCTGAAAGCTCTCAAGTCTGCAATGCTAAGAACCAGTAATTAAGAACAGTATAAATGCCAATTTGAGCTAATCAATGAAACTTTTTCTGGGACTGGCTTAGGATTCCAAAAATGACCCTCAAAATTTTACCTAAATATATAGAAACATATTCCATTTTGGGAGCCCTATTAAAAATCTCTTAGAGACCCTTAATTTTCAAAAGGATCCAACCAGCTAAATATCTTGACTTGCAAAACTGCTTCATGTTGTATAATTAAATACATATAAATACCACAGTCTCATTGGGTAAAACATCCTTTCATTTATGAAATATTTAAAATGCACTACACCTATGAAAGGTAAAACTGTAAAAGTATGCTTTAGGGTTAAATTCCCATTCGTCTTTCTTTGTTTGATCTCTATAAATAAAAATACCTGAATTAATAACTTCTATACCTACATCTGCCAACAGTGGGTTTTTGTTGGTGTTGTTTAATTTTTATGCAAGCCTGGAATGTGAAAGATCATTTCTCATTGTTTGTGATATTTCATGTGTTACATAATATTACAACAGATGTGATCTCTGATACTCAATTTGAATAAAGGACACATGCTTCAGGGAAACATGAACAAAATATAGCATAATGGTTATGACTTCACTTTTTGAAATGTCTCATCAAACTGGAAGCATATACTTAGCCCTCTCTCACTTCTTAACACTGTTGTGGACGACTTAAATAAAACGTTTTCAAAGGAAAGTTTGTATTTTTTTTCACTGTAATCAGCAGTTTCAGAAGAAGTTGGCAGTTTCACTCAGGGGCCTCCTGTACTCTGACTGAAATCTCTCAGGCTTTAACCTGGATCTTCTATAGAACAGAGGAAGGTAAATCTTTCTAACCTACACCATTGCTGCAAACACCAAATGTGTTTCCCTTTCACATACAGACAACTGTTTCCTTCATGAGAGGTCAAAATCATTTTAGATTCCCAGTCTTTCCAAAAAAGTTTACACTTGCATTTTCCTCTTTCTGTGTGTGTGTTTTTTTTTTTCCCCCTTTCTTTTTTTAATACTTTGACATAGTCATTTCTTTCACCATATGGAACTACTACTACCTTCTTTTCCGTGTACACACTTTCCCACTCAACATGATGACATGTGACCACTCAACTCATAAACAGGAGTTAGGGAAACAGAGGTTAAACCATGGGCACCAAAAGTGGTTTTGAGAATGCAAATGTGGAAAAAGTGGGATAATCCACAAGCATGTGGTTTGTTACCATCTGCCTCATGGTCTGAATATATAATAAGCACATTCACACAGAGTTTACAATAGAAGGGATACAATGTTTTTTTTCCTGGTAAAATACTCTGCATCTTGGCTTGAAAATTGTGTTTGCTTCCCTTCTCGTGGTGAGATTACAGGTGCTGCACACTGCTATTATGGTCAATCTTTTCAGTAAAGATTCCACACAGGCCAGGATACTAAACACACAACTTGGCTTGATCATTACGAACTGCCTGTATTCCAACCAACTTATATCTTCTTCCTCCTGCAGCCCCATCTAGTGTCTGTACGCTTCTGTACATCTGCCATGTATCCTACCCGTTTGCATTATATGAATGACGAATGTATAAATAGATGTATACGCCGACGTAGAAATGTGTATAAAAAAATGCACAGCTTCATCTGCATACACATACAGCATGGGGCAGAATTTGAAAGGCATTTAAAATTGCTCGGGCATTATTTAAGTGCCTGAGAGCTTCTACACTCAGTAAAAATCACCTTGCCCTCTGGTGGCAGGGAGCTGAGGTAGCCCAGCCCTCGAGACACAGGAACAGGTCACCTGCCAGGTGTCTGGGCAAAGTCCCTGCCACCAGCCGAGCCTGCTAACAAGCCATCTACACCACTGCCTCACAGGCTTGCCACACAAAGGAGCTGACCTCACAATGCTTATGCCAAGTAGGTCAGGCATGGCTGTCAAGTGCAATTGATGAGAAGATTATATGTAATTTAAAAGCAGTGAATTGTAGTATCTTCTAAAGTGGTGTAAGCTATGCTAGCAGAGGAAAAGTCAAGCTGCTGAAAAAGGAAGTGACTCTCTTATTTTTTGCACTTTTACTTGTCTTTTCTTCAAATGTCAATCCAACAAATAACCATACAAACTTGAACGCTTTGTCCATTGCCTCTCCAGCTAGCCCTTCTTCCACCCTTTGGTACTTTCCTGACCAGTGTCATATACATGAGCCTTGTGGTGCAGTTTTGCTCCCTTTAGAACACCTGAGAACCCTTTCATAGGTGTTCTAAACTCTTAGTCTTTCTTACCTCTTATTCTTTCATTAATTTAGAGTTTCCACTGATAATAGGCCTAAGGTTAATAAACAAAGAAGACCAGCTAAGAGGATAGGAGAATGTAGAGACTGGCAGGAGATATAGTGTCTCTGGCAGGACTCAAGAATGGAAAATGAAACATTAATCTTATGAGGAGCTTGTGAAACATCCTCAGTACCTATGTCCCACTTTTGGGAAATGATACTCAGCATCTCCTTCCAAATAATCACCTTTCAGCTTCAGATAATTCCTCCTCCAGCAGTGACTCTAGCTAGTATACATCGTATGGGAGGCTCAGCTCTTGGTGCACAGTGATAGTTTCTCTCACCAGAGATGTAAGGAACAGACCAGAACCACAGCTATAACCACAGAGACTGCTATCAGTCAAGAAGTGCTCCAAAGAGTGTGGGATACAGGACACAATGCCATATTTATGGCGCAGCCCACTTCTCCTGACAGTCCCCTTTGTAGATTCATAGATTCATAGATACATTAGGTTGGAAAGGACCTACAAGATCATCTAGTCCAAACATCCTCCTTTCACCATCCCTACCCACTACTCACTAAATCAAATCCCTTAGCACCTCATCTAAATGCTTCTTGAACAGCGCTAGGGATGGTGCCTCAACCTCCTCCCTAGGCAGGCCATTCCAGTGTCTGACCACTCTTTCAGAAAAAAAGTTTTTCCTCAAATCTAATCTAAATCTTCCCCAGTGCAACTTGTGGCTGTTCCCTCTCGTTCTGTCACTAGTTATATGGGAGAAGAGGCCGACCCCCTCCTCACCACAACCCCCCTTCAGAAAGTGGTAGAGTGCATTATTGAGTGCTCAGAGGGGTCTC
>VXAB01005862.1:6984-76773 GCA_013399175.1 Odontophorus gujanensis | reverse complement strand
AACAAAAGTTCCCGGTTCATCCACACTGGTCTTTTTCCCCTCTGGCTCGACTTGCAGGACTCAGGGACAGCCTGTTCCTGTGCCTTTAAGATTTCCATCTTGAGGAGCAGCCAGGTTTCCTGGACCCCTTTACCCCTCAGGAGCGAGTCCCAAGGGACCCTTGCAACAAGTGTCCTGCACAGGTCAAAGTCTGCCCTCCGGAAGTCCAAGACAGCAGTTTTGCTAGTCACCCTCTTGACATCACCAAGAATAGAAACTCCACAATTTCATGGTCACTCTGGCCAAGTCAATCCCCAACCTTCACATCACCTACTAGTCCTTCTCTGTTAGTGAAGAGCAGGTCTAGCAGGGCACCTCCCCTGGTAGGTTCTTGCACCAGCTGTGTCAGGAAGCTATCTTCCACACACTCTAGAAATCTCATGGGCTTCTTCCTCTGCACAGTATTATGTTTCCAGCATATATCAGGGAAATTGAAGTCCCCCATGAGAACAAAATGTCAAGTGGATGACCGTCTACATGGGTTCTATACCTGCCACTCAAATTTTCACATCCTCTCATCACACTCCTTGAAGTAACTACATCTTTTCACAATGGAAAAGTCTAATAGAACAAGAGCTAGTGAGACGAGACTTGGAGGTTTGGCTCTTCAGTCAGCTGCTGTCAGACTTAAAGCAGGACATCTCACCTTCTGTCTCATAATCTCCCACCTGCAAAAAATAGAATTAATAATATTTAACTACCTCATGGTACTAAATTGCAGTTTAATTAATGGTTTGCAGAGCACTTTGAAGTGCTCACTAGAAATATGAGGCAAACGATAATTAACACCACATATTTATTTAGAGAGCTTTCCTTACCAGGCACAATCTACCTAAAATTCCCCTTTCTATAACTTTTTGCACTGCTCTAGGAAAAACAAAGTGGTTCAGCCAGTATGTTTTCTGTGGGAAGGGTTTTTACTGCATGAATCAGATAGCTGAAACTTGAATAGATGAGCTGCCAAGACAAGGGGCAGACAGGTTCCTGAATGGGAGGGAGAGATGAACAGATCCACAAGTGTTCATGCTCCCATGGAAGCACGTGTATTGTGCCACTCAACCTGAACAACACAATGACAAGGCTGATCTTCACTTCTGAGCTTGCCCAAAGCTAGTCCCTGTTCCTCTGGTGCCCATAAGCATAGGTGAATGTGGAAAACACCAACTTGTCCAGCTAGTTGTTACAGCAAGTTGCACTCTGTTTATGGAATGGTTGTGACACAAGTTATACATCGTGAAATGCAGCCCCCTACAGCAAATGAAGTAGTACACAAGAAAACACAGCCTACCTGTGAGACTTTGCTGGATCCTGATTACTAGATGTAACTGCAGAGCTGGTGAAAAGGTTAAGCATTACGTGTGACTTGAATGATGGACAAATAATTTCCAGAAAAAAAGCGATGTACTTATGGATAGGACTGAACAAAATAAATTCAGATCAGAACTTTGATTTATCCATGGGGAAATCATCATCACTTACTCCAGGAAGGATTGGCTGATGTTTTCAAAATGCTGTTTTTTTGCTCTTTTTTTCACTTTCTTACCCCCAAGGTGAGATTGGAGGTTCTTAAAACCTTTCCCTGATGTTATAAGTGAGAAGAGGGTGGTTCAAAGCAAACTTCAAAGCAATCAGTCTTAAAATTGTGGCATTTCTTGAATAAATAAGTAAATAAACATTGAATTTCTACTTTACTTGCCAATGACCTTCTGATATTTAAAGTTTTAGATCTCCTTTTCAAGCCTTCTTCTGTAATCTGTCAGGTTGGAAAGCTATTTGTTTTTCTTTCAGAGAAAGCAGAGATTATAGAATAACCACGTTTTTGTCAGCTGAAATTGAAAAAGCATTAAATGAAGAAAGACTCAAAACAAGATCAATAGTGCTGTCAAAATCATAACACCTTCCTGTTGCATCCTGCAATAAAGCTCTCACTTTGTCCCCTTTGATCCAGCACCCCAACCCTGAATGAGGGCTTAAAGGGGCAGAATTGTCTGTGAGAGGCGATGCAGGAATGTGGGAGGAAAGCTCATGCTGGCTGCTGACTTCTTCAGAAAGTGCATGTGCCCACCTTCCCTCACAGAAGTTTCAGGAGCAGCTTTAACAAGACCTAAGATGCTACCTGCATAATGATCTGAATAATAATCTAAAGAAGTCTGGATCAGATTTCAGATTGTCACTGAATTCAAAAACAATTCAAACAGTAAGATCAGACTTGTCCCTTTCTTTGGCAGAAGTTGACCACAATGCAGAAGTGCCCTCTAATGTTGTTCATGAAAAAGAAAGCCTGCGTGCTCAAGCAAGGCTTCTGATAGCTGCAGGTGTATTTTTCTTGGGAAGCTAAATTTGTAGAGAAACAAAAGTTTTGGTTAGTTTAATTTGGCAAGACAAAAATGCCATCCTAGGGGAAGACTTTATTTAGAAACCTTATTTTTCCTGTTAACATAGATAGTTTGTTGAAAAAAAAATAAAAAAGTTAAAAGGTTCAAAAGTTCATAGGCGACTTGATTATATTAAAAGAAAAAAAGAATTGTGCTATAGTTTTAAATAATTTTCTGTGATACCAACTTGTCTAATATAAGAATTTATAGGTTCAGTGCAAAAGGAAAAGGGAGTTACTGCCTGCTAACAGGAATCCTTGCTTTGCTAGCATGAGTTATACAATATGGAATTCCAGCAGTGATTTTTATTTCTTAGTGGAATGTGGTCTGTGACTTTGGTTGCTGAAGTTTCCTTACTATAATGGAGAAATATTCTTCACCACTGGGAAGATTCCTCTTCAGACAAAGTCAGGAATATTCAGCAAGCCACAAGATCAGCTACTAGGTGACAGCTAGCAGTTGAAATTAAGAAATGAAAATAGTATATAGTCTTCATACTTGCCCAGCAGGCAATTAATCTAGGTGGTCTTGGTGTGGCAGATACAGAGGTCACTATCAAATGAAATATTAACCTTTTTTCTTCTCAGCCAGAGTTCACAAAATAAAATTGTTGTGTGTAGCATCTTTTAATATCATACTAAAAATAAGATTCCACTACTGTACACAATATATCTCATTCTGAGTACTTCAGCTTTAGGAAAACTACAGTAAAGATTTTGGTAATGGAGAGAATGTAGAAAGGGCAAAAATTGAGTTTCCTAATATCTTGGAAAAGAAGACAGAGGAAGCATCTCCTAACAACATGGAACTGACTTAACAAGAGAGCCTGTAAGAAAGAAACAAGAACATACCACAGGATAATTAGCAAAGGCTTCCAAATAAGGCCCAGTTCTTGGATGGAATCAGTAAATATTGCACTTATTTGTTGTGTATGCTTGCTGGAACAAGTTAGACTACCACAGAGGTTTCATCTACCATATTTAGACTTACTTCTTCTGGCCTCCAAATGGTCAGGTTCACAGCGTAGGGAGTGGCAAGAAAATTTTTTATAACATCCAGAACCAGAAGTGAGTAGAAATGTAGCAAGTCACTCAAATGGCAGTTTTTGAGAGCATGGTATAAGGACTACTTGCCAGGACACATTGGTGCCTCCTTCTCTGATCACACAAAGCCAATGTATATTTGCAAGGGAAGCTGCTTGCTTGTGACTTGTATGGGACCCAGAGCTCAAAGTTCACACAGGGAGCCTCAACCTTCAGAGGACAGCTGGGAGATATAACTGTGGGTGACTTCTTAGTTTGTGTTTCCTCAGAGGATCCTCAGACACTTTAAGCAGCTATAGCCAGATTAGATAACCACATTGCAATTCCTGCTGTATGGCAGGTGAAACAATAAAAAAGTATTAAGTAAGGAACCTTTATAAGTATTGAGAGCTTTTTAATAAATTACAAATAAATATATCCGCTTCAGTCTTTTGAATTCTACCCACTTGTGTTTAGCTATGTGTTTTTAGTGGCAAAACAATCTCTGTGAGTTGTAGACCCAACAAAATCATGAGCTATTTTTGTAAAAATAAAAATAATCTGAGCTGGGATTTAAAGTAAGGTGTGGTGGAACTGTGAGGGTGAAAAGTTTGACTGCATATCAACAGGCAGTGGGGAGCTCTTGGCAATTTCTTCCCCTTCAGCAAATATATTATTTTCACAGAGAACATGATGCCACATTTCTGCAACTTCCTGTTTCAGACCTAGTTTATGCATTTCCCAGCCAGAAATAAAGCTATCATAAGCTGTCTCTTGTCTTCTGAACAATTTTTTTTCTTTCAGGCACTTTGGCTAAAGTGGGCAGAATTAAAAAGAATTTTACATTTCAAATTGAAGTGCTACCCAAGTATTAGGTTTAACACCTTGTGGGAGGGAGTATGGAAGGATATTTCTGAAGTACCTTCCGGGCTGCCTGAACCACAAGCTGGAGGACACATTGTCTCACGAAGGCAAGGAAAAGGCAAAAGGGCATGGGAGATGGAAAGGAAGGTTGCTACAGAAATTGAAAAGGGTGAAAGCTTTGAAGATGGAATAGGCAGGAGAGGGAAAGGAATAGAGGATAGGAAAAATCCAGACAGTTTGTCCATCCAGAAAAAAAAAATCACAAACTGAAGACTAAACAAAAAAGCAATCTCAAAGATTAGATTATCACTTTTATTGTCTGTTTTCACTGAACTCTGGCTGAGTGGAGGAATTAATGGTGTTAAGAACTATAGTGAAGAAAACAGGTTTAGCAAAATGCACTGCTTTGCTTATGGTAATATGTGAACAAGTTTAATGCTGAAGACTCTTGCTCTGCCTCCTAAAATATTACGTCAGAGCAAAAAACTTTCTGGAAATAAGTATATTCAGTAAAAACGTAGATTCTGATATTTTATTTCCTTGCAGTCTATCTTCTCTATCCTCTTCCTTACCCTTTGTCACATTTGTAAGGAGGAAGACTCATACCTCCTCAAGGCAAAAGTACAAAACAGGAAGAGTGATTGATAGATGACATTTTATGAGCAAAACATGCATTTAAATGTGATTTTCCTTGTTATTATCATGGGGGAGAATCTAATTATTGGGAAGCATTTCTAGTAAATGCAGTCTTTTTCTGTTGGCTGTTCTGCATCAATGAAATCCAGTGCTGTTGATTAAAATATTTTGGTTAGTTTTTGACAAACTGGCCATCATTACAACTTTAGGGGAAAAAAAAAAAAATGTGATGGTGGTTCCAGACAGCTATTTGTCCTGAATTCCCTATAGCAGATTCTTTTTCTCTAATCAGGAAACTCTAACAACTCTAGGTGAATGGGCCAAAGGAAAGCAGTGGTTTTGTACACTTCCCTAACATTCATGTGGCTTAGGCCAGTCTAGAAGCTTGGGAGTTTTGCTTGGGGACTCTGAAACTTGCATTTTCGAAGTACTTGATAGACATTTTGGATAGAAGACCACCACCTCTTTTCCCTATAGTCCTTCATTCTAAGTTTTCCATTAGTACCTATTTTTCCAGCCATCCCATCTCAAGGAAGGTCGAGGATTTTCGTTCAGTGATAAAGTTTACAATCAAAATTGCTGTGATTTTTTTTAAGATTCCTCCTACATCCATATACATGATTAAAATTGATAACAAAGCCCATGTCATCCAAATAATATAGTTATGAACATTCTGTCTGATACTAATATCTCCCATAATAGTAGTCAGGTACATATATTTTTATCTTACTTTCATCTTTCTTCATGTCTTTTATGTCTAAATGAGTTCTTCATCTCCTTTTTCATCCTCGTATGTCTAACACACTTAGATCAGCAGTGAAACAGTGAACAGCAGCAGCCAGTTTCTATTTTGGGTGGGAATGTTCAGAACTAGTAGGGCAGCTTAAAATAAACAGGAAGATTTGGGTATTCCTATTTAATTTAACTGAGTTCTTTTCCAGCTCTATCTTTTATGAGTGTGATATACTTTTTCCCAGGTTCTTTCCTCACTCCCTCTATTCAACAAGAAAAAATTTTGTCACTTGAATGTTAGATTTATAGAAAATCATTTTGGAACTGTTTTTCAGTGTTATAAGCGTAGTTCTTCAGGCTTTTTCCCTTTGTTTTTTTGTTTTGTTTTGTTTTGTTGTGTTGTGTTTTGGTTTTTGGTGGTTTTGTTTTGTTTATTTTTACTATCGTAATATCATGCAGCCATGATAGCCTATAGAGATCTGCTCTTAGTTTCGCTTAAGATTATCATGAGAACACAGAATGCTGAAGATTGTAAGATTGTAGGTTGATATTCTATAAATCTGGGACTGCAAAAGGGCTACAATGTTTGGCTAAGTTTCTCCCTCTCTTTTATTGATCTGATTATTTAGTAGGGCACTACATTTTTCAGGTAACTATCTCCTCTATCATACCTATGTACATTGCACATTCTTTAAACGTGCTTTTGTAGTCAGAACAACAACAATATCAAAAACCAAAAAGTGTCAACACACCAAAATCATTAGTCTGGTTCTGTCACATTCCTTTACTCATCTGTACCTGCAAACGTTAGCTGGCCCTGTGTAGTTGATGTGAACAGTGTTTAGCATTCATCTGGGCACAAAAGTAAGGTTCATCTAGAAGAGGTCTCCACGTTTGCTGAGCACATTAATCCCTGAAAGGCCAATGGGTAACATAAAACTGAGGAAAATAAAGAATTGTCTTAATTGTCTTAAGATCAGCTCACAAAAGTTACATTTGTATTGTCAAGAGGAGAATATTCGTAAAATTTATTCTAACAGAGATGCGTATGAATATTTAATTCACATGTGACATGTGTGTTGAAAATAAAGATTTATTTTGGCTGAACTGTCTGTATTAGCAGATAGAGATCCTCCTTTGAACTATGTCTTAGTTCACAGCCTTGTGCTGCTAAGGGATTCACTTCAGAATTTCTATTTGTTTTTAATATGAAGAAATTACTTGCAGCTGATATTTTAAGGTCTCTGTATTCTTCTAACAGGCAAGCTACAGAAAAGTGATAGGAAAGTTAGAAAGGAAACTGAAAAGTAATTTCAGATGACACTGACTACAATTTTATCCTTTCTGTTTTGAAGAAGGATTATTCTAATCCTGCAGAAGTTACTGGTAGTCTTGCCATGAACTGGAGTTTCTTGTGTTTATTTTTACCAGGCTGTGTCTTTGCTGTGGAGTCTGGCAAATGGTAGTACAGCAGAGGAGGGGAGCAGTGTAGAGGTCTTGATTGATAGAATTCAGATTTGCCAGGTTTCAGTGATGGTGATTGACTCAAACAAGATGTTCCAGACACCCACTCCAGCTTATATTTTTCTAATTACCTCTGCAACTTCTTGCACTTTGTACTGGAGCTCTTTGTCTTCTCTGTAATTCTCCTTCATGCTGCAGACAAGTCTGCAAAGAAGGAAAGAGGCCCCAAAGAAAGCTGTAATTTGAGCACAAGACTGAAAGGCAACATGTCCAAATGCAACCCGTCAGTAAACCTAACCCAAAAAGAAGTCTTCCTTCTCCCCTTCCATCCTTCCAAATATCCAGTGCACAACAATGAACTAAAAAAATAAGTTCTTGATAGCTCTGAGAATGCGATTGTTTACTGGGAAAACATATTCTCATGGCTAGTCCGATTTCCTGTCTCTCAAAGCTACTGTTTTCTCAGCACTTCTACTGTCATGAGCAACTAGCATAGAAGAAAACTGCTCCCCCTTCCCCACACAGAAGGAAGGCAATTGTTTCTCAGCAGATGAAGTGGGAAACAAAAGATGTTTGTATATATTTACTGCATACATAACTGTCCTGGTTTCAGAATTGATTTTCTTTATATTGTCTGGTGTGATGCTATGTTTTGTCTCTGAGAAAAAAGCAATGTTGATAACACACCAGTGTTTCAGTTGATGCAGAGCAGTGCAGTACAAGCCAAGGACTTTTCAGTTTCTGAACTTCTTGTACTGTCCTGCCATCAAGGGGGTTTGAGGGGCAGAAGGAGCTGAGGAAGGGCAGAACACAAAGAAACATTTATAAAGCTGAGGGGAATTGGCTGGTGGGGCAACAGTTGCTCAGAGACTGTCTGGGTATTGGTCAGGGGTGGTGAACAATTGCATTATACATCAATTGCTTTGAAAAAAAAAGTATATATATATATATATATCCATGGAAATGACAACCGATACAAGGAGCACAGTAACCATATTTAATAGACCAATTCTCAACTACAGAACACTACCTTTCAACATAGTCACCATCATTAGCTGTGGATTTTCGCCCATGATAAACAGCAGTATGAATGCCACAGTTATACAAATTTTCATGGCTGTCCAGAATATGACTTGTTTTCAAATTTCTGTTACCACTGCTGAAATGCAACCACCAACCTCTTCACTGTACTAACAACTACTGTTTAGTCTTCATAAACTTTTAGCAAGTGTTGATGAATGTCAAAGAGAGCAACTTTTTTCACATGGAGAAATTCAGTGACATAACTTTCCTTCATACACACTTCTATCTCAAACTCAATTTTGTCAGACTGCCACTCCACTTCCATGTGTCATACAACAACAAATGCCATATTGGTGGGAAGGTTCACCTTCTACTGCCATACCACCAGTGTCCACCTTGTGACCTTGTGCTGGTCACAGGCCAATATAATAAAATAGGATGCAATAATTTCAGAGCAGCCTCGTGTACCTATGTATATATTTATATGTAATTACTATTATTACTATTATTATTCTCCTCCTTTTCTGTCTTAGTAAATAGCTTTTATCTCCAATTATGCATTCAACTTTTTTCTGATTCTCTCCCACATCCTACTGGGAGGGATGGCAAATGAGAGAATTACTGTGTAGTCCTTAGCTGCCTGCTGGATTATACTGCAACAAACAAGATTGATTTATTTTTTTTTTCTGTGATTCAAATGAAAAATTTCAGAGTAATTTGTTGTACATCCTTGATGATCTCTGCAGATCTGACAAATATGCTAAATATATGTTATCATTTGGCAAATTCCAACACATTTTACTTTACTGGTAACATTAATGCCCAGGGATATTATTAAGAAAACCAGTAAGCCTGCCTGAGTGTTCATTCTTTTGATTAAAGTATAACATTTCAAGTACTAAGCATAATTTATAGAATCTTTATTTATCAAAGTGAGCTATGCACTCCCATTGTAACTGTAATTTTTCTAACTAGATTTCATTCTTATTTTTAAAAGAAGAGAGTTTGTTCTGAACATTCTGAGCTACTGTTCTGTAGTGTAGGTAATCACACTGAGCTCAGTTCTCTACTGCAGATAAAGAAATAGAAAGAACTCTTTGAATATTTGATAGTTTCCTCTATATTTCTGTCAGTGTGTCTGATACTAAAAACTGACCTATAGAGAAACAGATTACTGCAGCAGTTCATCATATAGACTGGACAAAATGACTTTATCAGAAGTTATGCAACACATAAGCACTGCAGGATCCCTCAAAAGGCAAAGTGACATGTAAAAGACAATGAGATTTAGAATAGAGGTTTTTACCATTTTACTTATTCCTCCAAGTTCCCTAACCAAAGATAAATTATCAACAAAGCCAACAAAGACAACTGAATGTTTCAGGAGGTAAGTATCCTTCTGAAAAGGTACATCTATCATCATTTAGTCTTGTAGTCAGCCCTAATGAGATTCTTGCTTCTTCTTATGTTTCTGGTTCCTGAGATACTGTGAACTAGATTTCTGGTCTGTAGAAGCTTCTAATTGAGATAAATCACATCTATCGAGAACTTCTATTGAGATAAATCAGTTTCTTCTCCCAGGTGAACTCTCAGCCCTGTGACTTCACCAGTCCACACAGTCACAGCCATCCTATAACACGCTTACAAATAGGCTAGACAGGGAAGCAAGACTTCCACACTGGAGTAGAAGTATCCTTTTCAGCTTTAAATCTTACCTGAAGTGCTACTGATCAAAAGTTACTGACAGTCTGAAGACTGGTTTGTCTGGTTTCTGTGAAATTAGCAACTTCCAGCCAGTTCTATCTGAACACTTACATTTTCTTTCTATTCACTCTCATGGATGGCTTTGATTCGAGAAATCAGAAGAATGACCAAACTTTGTATTTAAAACCACCTTCTGGGTTGTGTGTAGCAAGGTCCTAATCTGAGTATTAGGTTCAGCTGTGACAAAGCTGTTGTCATCTTTACAGGACAAATTTGCTATAGAGATTGAAATGGTAAAATATTTATCTGGAGGGTGATGGGAGAAGGGGGATACACTCAAGATATTTAACATGATCACTTTGAAATGCAAAAATAAAAATTGGGCTTGCTAGAGAACTGGTCTGCCTAGCTCACATCTATTCTGTAGACTGGTGGAGCCATTTAACACTCCTGATTTTGCATCTTTTCTTAATAAAATGTTAATAGAATATTAAATCTTAAATAAATAAATAAATAAATAAAAAGACATGAAAGGAAACCAGATATTAATGAAAAACAAGGTTCTCTGTTATCCACAGTAGAGACAGGCAAAATAAAGTACTTTAGGGAAGTTTGAGTTTTAGTGGGAAAGATGGATTATATTTTGCTGCTTTAGATTGTTGGCTGCTCTGCTGCCCACAAATTACTTGTAGTTGGGAGTGTCAGAGAGTCTGGAATGATGGAGTGATGTCTTACTTTGCTTTGTATTTTAGTCTAAATATGTGAAATAATATATCTTCCAAGGTATTTTTTCCCACTGAGAGAACAAATATTTAAAGTTATCAAATAGACTAAATAGTGTCATCTCAGACTGAAAAGTCACAGTAGTTCATAATTTTTAAAACCAAAAACAAAACAGCTAGGGAACTTACAATTTATGTTTTATTCTCAATCCTAAAAGCCTGAATCAATTTCAGTCACATCTGGGAGCAAGGACAGCCAACAACAACAGATCACTCCTAGAGTGAGACCAATTTATGTCCTCTTTTGGGATACATCAAAGGTTGATGACCAAGTTATGACCCTTTCCACCTCCCTTCTTGAGAGCATAACATTTCTACCAATAGCCATCTATCAAAGTTTTAAAAAATTAAACATGTGACCTTGACACCTTATATACTGCATTAGGCAGTTAGGCATTTGGTACATGCTAATCTCTCCATTATCAGGTTTCTTCTCTTTTAATCAGACTGGTGACCTTACCCCTGCCTTCAGTTTTCCTTATAGAGTGCAAATCCTTATTTTTTTTTTTAACAAGTAGACTACATTTTTAACAGTAGTAGTAGTACAGGAATGCCTCTGTAAGAACACCATTAATATTAACAAATAGTCCTGCATTATACTTCAATAAGGAGATGCAGAGTTTGTTCTCATGATAATGAGAAAATGTGGAGCACTTATTTACTTTCCAAAGGCATGGTGTACCTACAGCTTATCCACTGACACATCCAATATATTTTGAAGTAAAATGAGATGGAACTTAGGATCAGAAGCCTTTTACTAAACTACTGGGACTTGTTTCATTCCTTTCTCAATCACATGCATGTATCAGCAGTTAACAACCCAACAAAGATTTAAAGATTTAGCTTAAAGAATCACTGAAATATTTGTTTCAACAGCACTGGAGTTTATTTGATGCTTTCATACTTTCTGGTTCTGAAAAACTGTGTAGGAGGATTTATTGGAATACATTTTCTCAGGAGGGCAAAGTCAAATTTTTTTTATCTACCCTGGAAAATACTCCAATTGTCTTCTTCAAAGTAGATTGGACTGAAGAACAAGGTAATGGCAGAAGGGTGTAACCCAAACCTTTCTAAAATGGGAAGTATATTTCTTCAGCATTCTTCATCCACTTTTGTGACAGAGTTAGTTATGAGTGTCTGTCTACAAAATTAAATAATTTCAGTTTGAATTTACATTTTATTTGACAAAATGTCACTTTCAAGTAAAAGGAATGTGGTCTAGGAATAATTTTTGAATTATCAAAGAGCATTTCTTCCATCTCAGCACAGGTAACCAGCTAAAAATAAAAATTACAGAATTAACTTACGTTGATACTATACATGATTTTTCAGGTTTATTGGTAGTTAGCAACATAACACGCATACTTCTAAAGTTGGTTGGTGAAAATACACGTCTACATTGATTATCATGTGGAGTTGTTTAATAGCAAAGTTCACTCCTGACAGACCTACTGTTGAAACAAATATCCTTGTTTGTGTCTCTTACTAGAAGATACAGAAGACAACAACAAAAGCTATGTAATCCTATACAGAAGACTAAACAAGCAGCTTCTTCTTTTGCATTTCCATATTCCAGTGCCATCTCTATATGTGATGAAGTACTTCTGATATTTTGGCTACAAAACTTTTACTCATTAACAACACATGGAGTCATTTAAAGGTTTTTGATATATTTTTTATGATTAAGTTTTGATTATTACCAAACATTAAAACATTTTCTTGAAAGAGATATACTTAATATGATCTTATAATTCTTGTCCCTCTCTTTGACTGTGGTCATGCATTACCAGGCAGATTTGCTTCTTAAATATATCTTGACCTTGTAATGGCATTGACCTTGTGCTATTTCATTAAAGCAGTAAGTTTTTAAAAGAGCAACAAAATTGGAGAATGTGTTATACTCATCTTAAATTCAACTGCATAGCAGAATATCAAATCCATTTATGAGCATATATAAAATCGTTGCAACTTAATAAACAGGCAATGTCTTTAAAGTATTATAGTGTACTGTAGACAGAGAATAAACACACCATAGGACAAGGGATTGATTATTTGGGGTATATTATGGATGACTATGGAACATTCTATTCTGTAGTAGCTCACACAGACAAGAAAAGTGAATGACTTTTGGGAAACTTTTGGACAACTTATTATTTGACTGATTAAGGCTTTTTTTTTTTTTTTTTCCCCTTATCTAATTCAGTCTCCTCTTGTACTCCACTCTACAATTTTCGAAGTGGCATACTGAACCACCGTCTAAGAAAAAGCCTACCTTGGATTAAAATGCAGCAAACATTGGCAAGATCACTGCAGAACTGAAAGTCCTGTAAAGTATTACATGCTACTGTTGCCCAGTTCATCTTATTTGCTTACAAGGTGATGCAAACACTTGCAGGTTTTTCATCAGGTGTAATTAGAAGGAAAATAACAATTCACACAAAATCTGAGTATGTGTATAAAAACATCCAATTTTTTCACTCTAGACTGACTCAGCCCGGTCTATTAAATTCATGCATAAGCATTAGCAAGCTGCAGACTTATTAATATTATAATCTAAAAGCTTTATCTAAAGTAAATGTTGTTTTCTTCTTTCAAAAAGGCTTTAACTTTTCCTCCTTTCCTTATGAAATATGAATTTCAAAAAAGATGAAGATATTTCAAGGTAAGCCTTTGATCTAAAGACTAGTTGTAAAAGACATTTAGTCCCCCAAACTTAATGAATTAGTGGAATTTGATTTTTATTTTCTTGTTTATTTGTGAGTCGTTGTTATTTGTTTTGTTTTGTTTTCTACTAAGTCAGACAAAAGTCATTTTTCTTTTCTACAACCTGCAGTTGCCTAATCGATTATTGATCATCTTTATTATAGTGTCATTTCTGTGTATCATTCTCTTACACTAGTTAGAAGCAGATCGAGTGGGAAATAAATTGCTCCACCGGTATGAGGTCTGTTTCTGAAAATGATATGGTGAATCACAGTGGAATTCAAAGATAGATACTGTGCTTGTTTATACATGTTGAACTAGTATATTTTATCTGTAGAATAAGTTGCATCTCTTTGTTGTGGTAATTTATAGCCATAATCTAACAATGTTCTTTTATAAGTCTTTAAGCAGTGTAGTACTCTCGTCAGTTCCACCACTGTCATTCCATTGCATAAAGCCAAGAGCCCTCCATAGTGCAATGATGAACTGGGGCCCAACACCTTGAAAATAAGTATTGGTCTATGAACAGCAAGACTGATGAAATCTAGTTTCTCGTAAATATTCGTCATGCTCTTTATTCTCACATTACAACATCCCTACTATCTTGATTCTTTTGCTCGTTTGTGACAGTAATTTCTTCAACTTGGCCCACTTCTTATGCTCCCATGACATTTTTAGACCTTTTCATCCTCTACTTAATTCTGGTAGACAAAAATAAGCAAATAAATGAACAAATAACAAAACCAACAAAAGCATAAACAGACAACCTTTTTAAAAAATAGGTTTCTTTAGATTATGATTTACCATTGGTACTACCGCTGACCACTTGGTGATTTTAGTACTTGCAGATTTTAGGTTTTAGTTATTGGTGATAATATTAATAGGAAGTAAGAGCTTAATATACACAGAACTAAAATGTGTGTTTTCTTCTGCTTGTATTCAACTGTCCATTGCCACTAAAACACTAAATGGTAATGTTTCCAGTGAGTCTCTCTGCTGTCTAAATCAAGCATATTACATATAAACTTCTAGAGAGAGTTGGAGTTTTCACCTGTTTACCAAAGTTATGACTTCAGAAGTGTAACGCTGCATTTGTGGGAAATTCCCAGTCACATTAGTAAAAAAAAAGTAATTATATAATAATCATATATCCCTGATTTATGTAATTACAAATACTCAAATATACAAATAAAATGCATAATCAAATATATTATTCAATGGTGCTAAAAGGCATGTTTGATTTTTGAACTAATTATATATGTTTTCCCATCTACTACTAATGCCTACTTCGTGAAGTACTTGTCACACACCAAGATCTTAATTTTTCAGTAACTACTCAGTGTTAAATGCTGGTCTTGGATTCATTTGGTTTACCAGACATTTTGAATTTGAATCCAGTTCAGCAGTTTAGTCCTTAAAAAACTGGACGCATCAGGTCTGATCTCACTAAGATGTTCTCAGTTATTTGCAAGGCTGTGTCTTAGTTTCAGCTGGGATGGAATTCTTTTCTTCCGAGTGCATGGTATGATGCTATTCTTTTGTTCTTGAAGAAAAACAGTGTTGATAACGCACCAGTTTTTATAGTTGCCTGCTAATCAGTGTTGTGCAGAGCCAAGTCCATCCACAGCAAAAGGCCCAAAGGACTGGAAGGGAACAGTTAGGACCACTTACTTAAACTGGTAAAAGGAATATTCCATACCGTATATCATCAAGAAGAAGGAGTTATGAAGGGGGAGATTTCATCTCTCTCTCTCTCACTGACCGGGAATTGGTCGTGGAGTGGTGAGCCATTCCTTGTGCATTACTTGTTATATACATATATATTTATATTTTTACACATATATAGAAAGAGATTGGCCATAATTATTATTCTTTTATTTTCTCAATTCACAAGTTCTACTTTGTTGTTCTTTTTTTTTAATTTCTTCCCCATTTCGCTGGGAAGGAGGGAGTGAGCAAAAGACTGTATGGTGGTGAGCCATGTGCTGGCTTAAACAACAGTATGACTTTAAAGTAATTTGCCTAGGATTATTGCAGATAACTAAGAAGATGCTGAAAGTGAGACAAATTCATCAAAATATAGTACTACTTCTTTGTTCATCTGAAGGCATAGGTTTTCTCCTTGGAAAGGAGAGATAAATTCAGCTAAGGTCACGTTGGGAACTTGGTTAAAATCTGTAAGGGAAGATACAACTTTCCATTCAATTCCAGGAGCACAAGTAGGGAAACGGGGTGTGAATAATGAAAGACTGATACCACCCCCGTTGAGGGAAAGAGGTTCAATAAGCCTGAAAAATACCATGCCCGAAAGAAACCTGGGTGGTATGACTTGGACTTTCTCACAGTAAAAGAAAAGGGATGTGCTGTGAAACATGGTAAAACAAAATAAACAAAAAGGTTTTCCCCTTCACTTATTCATATAATTCTATGTTTTTCCCTCAAAAAAAAGATACACTTCTAGAAATTCCCAAAACTATCTTATTCCTAACAAATTCTGACTTTCAAACAGAACTGTGTGATAACATCTCTATGTTTAGTTCCAATGTGTTCTATTCTTCTGAGCCACCAAAATATATTGATGAAGCTTAACATTTGAAAGGAAGCTCAACAAAATTCCCAAGACACTTGCAGTTCTGATTTATAGCTTTATTGATATTTTGTTTCTAGTACAACAGCACTCATCCAGAATTCATTAATCCATTGCATACTTTTCTGAGGACTGGGCCCGATCAGTATATCTCATTCTCCTGATCAGTCTGTCATCTGTGGAGGATGTGTCTTATATTATTAATATGAAAATTTCCTGACCAGCAGCAGGACACTTTTGTTCAATTTTCCTTTCTATCCCATTCTCTAATTCTCACCAAGTGTCTCTCCAGAGTGGGATAGAGACCTTGTGCTGCAGTTGTCAAGAAGCCTGCAAATGTTGCTTGTGGTTTCTGTAATGTGGACATCTGCCCCATGTGGTCTGGCCTGAGACCACCAGTTAACTCTGTTCTGGCTACCTGACAGTAAAGCTCAGCCCTTTGCTTTCCTTTTAAAGCATGTGTGTGCTTGCATGTGTGCATGTGTGTGTGTGTAAGATTGTACTTCTTCCCTTTTATTAGTATTTTTTTCACCTGCTGCCAGATGAACGACATAGATTAAAAGTCTGCTTTGTG
This sequence comes from Odontophorus gujanensis, assembly GCA_013399175.1. Lineage (NCBI taxonomy): Eukaryota > Metazoa > Chordata > Aves > Galliformes > Odontophoridae > Odontophorus > Odontophorus gujanensis. Next base: position 60,268 of record VXAB01005862.1, on the reverse strand, counting down.
CCAGACATACTTTTGAGTTAATTAACTAGCCATTCTTTTTACACTTGATAGAACTTGACAGGCAAGCAGACAAGCACCTAAATTAACTTAGCTCCTAAGCAGCACTTGGACAAGCCAAAAATAACAGAGATAATTTGGAGGGGTAGAGGATGGTAAGAGAGTGAAAAAAGCAGGTGAGGGGAGAGCATGAGAGAAGGGAAAAAAAAGTGAACTTTGGACTGGAGAAGTTTTAAAAATACAGTAATTCTTCCAGAAAAACCTCATCTGTGCAAGGAGGGCAGCACATACACAGTGGGAAAAACCCAGACACACATCTGCCTTTGGGACAACATGGATTGAAACACAAGACAACTTAGTAAATGGAAATGAATGCAATGAGCTCAACTGGGATCACCAGAGAGAGTAGAAGCTCACCAAGTTATGAAGCTACTGCTGAATTAGGCATGTTTGGCAACATGAGCACTTGGGAGAGGCCCCAGGATGAGCAAGTTTTGAGGATTTCATTTCATTTCAAAGGAGGGTGGTCTTTCCATTTCAAGGTCAGCAGCAGGACAGCATAGTGGGTGTAGAGGTGGGAATGGAAGCACACAATTTGGCTGACTGTCACGACCTCTGGATAACTAGAGATGTAACTTTCCATGTCTCACACTCCCTAAATCGTTCCTCACAGACCAAGTCACCAAAAAAAAAAAAAATAGATGCAGTAAAATCTTCCAAAGTGGAGGAAGGAGCATAATAGAAGAGTTATGACATTCTTCCACATCAGCTGTCCTGTCTCAACAGACACTCATCACTAAAGTCTGTAATACAACAGTTTGTTGTTGTTGTTTTGTTGTTGTTCAAAACTGAAATCATAATAGATAACGTCAAACTGGAAGTTCTTGGAATATGTGAGAAGACAATGCAATGAGTACTGGTTCGATTTGTAAGGAAAAGTGAGTTTTGTCTGGAGCAAAGGGGTGTGTGCACATGTACACATACTCAGAACTACAGATGCATCGTATTTATTTAGCGTGATCTTTATGACTTCATCACATGCCCTGTCATGATAAGGCAAGGCAAAATCAGTGAAGAGAGTCAAAATCAACTGAACAGAGATAGCTATCTGGCGCACACATTTCCATCAAAAATAGAGAGAAAGAAAAGCTTGTCATGTGGCTCAGAAGCAAAATTCCCCTAAACTCACAGAGATTTGACAAACAAGTTCAAGCTGTGTGTGTGTGTTTGCATTTACAGTACTTGTGTAAAGTCCTGCCACTTTAAATGTTTTCTCAAGAGAAGTAAATATTTAAAGTTATTTAAAGTTATACTTAAAGATCCTAAGTAATTATCCTTGTTCCTCTAAAAAACTGCCCTACAGGGTGCCTCAAGACTGTATTTTTCTGATATATATTATCTCTACAGAGAGGAACCTCATGCTGATACTGTTTATGAATCTGCCTGTGAGGTGAACGTTGGAGTACCATTGCTACAGCAACAGCATGTCCGGCTACAAATGTACGTGCTACCATGAGTTTAAGCACAGGACACACAGGCAAAAATACCTGTGGTGATATGCATGAAAAAATAAGTGGCCTCCTTCCTGCAGATGCTATCAAAACTGCTTCATCTGTGCCAGGGGCAAATCAGGCATTTTAATATACACAGGGGAAAAAGATTTTACCAGTGGGATGTATACTAGTTGGCCTTTGTAAGCTGCCTAATTGTGGAAACAGTATTCAAAGATTTCATTATGCTGTATCAGTGCATCATGACCCTTGAACTGTAGCAAGTGTGTTAGTATTAAGTGCAGAACTTATAATAAATCAGCATTTTCCTAATGAATAATTTAATTTCACATAAACAGGAGTTGGACTTGATGATCCTTGTGGGTCCCTTCCAACTCAGGATATCTTATAATTCTGAAATTATATGATAAATCACATTTTATGGCTATTTCCACTTCCTTCGTTCCTTGTCACAGAAATATAAAAAGGAAAATCAATGACTGACTCTTCAAAGCATTTTGCAAATCGGTTTAGTGTACTGAAGCCCCAGAGAGCCATTCATGTTATGCGATACTGCTGCTGGGATGTTGAATGTAATCCATACTAGAGTATTTTCTTGTTTATCTTCTGTCATCCCATTCGAACAGCACAGTTGCATCTCAGAAATGTGTTTCCAACTGGTATTACATGGTTATTTCCTATTTTCAGCCTAAGGTTCACAGTATATCCCTTTCTAATCCCTGAATATGACTTTGAATGTGTCAAAGAAATGATTGTCCATCAAGAGAATTCCTCCTGTTTTCTGCTAATTGCATTCAAAGAATGCTTGAGCAGGACTCTGAGAGTTCAATTGGTACAATGTAAGAAATCACGTAGTGCAGACAGAATCATTTAGTGCTTGTAATGGAGTACCCATAATTGAATATCTGAGTTTTGATTTAAAGGTATCTAGATGTATAAATACAGAAGAATCTGAGGTATTTTCAGTATCACTGAGTGAGAGATTTTGATAATGCAGGAGATTTGGAGGGCTTTCCTTTACTTTTTAATATCAAATAGTTTATTTATTCAGCTAAGTATGAGAGAGGCATCAATAAATCACTTCAGAAGATTAACTGCATGTATACTAGTTTAGAAACAGTAGTTGATAATTCTTTATATATAATGAGGAATACTTTAATAATGTTGCATCTTTATTTTCTGTGTCTTGGCAAACCATTTTGTGGAAATAAAATGCACTATACGGCAGTGGTGTGTTCAATTCCTAAAATAAAACAAAAGGAAAATATCTAGTTCTCCTCACCAGTACTCACCTGCCTCTTCTCAAGCTGTCAAGTGCTTACATGAGCACAGAAGAATATAGTCTCCACATAGCTGTAATTTAAGGACTGAATGGATTGTAAATGCAGCTTTAGGGTATAATTTCTAGCCAAGACAGCAGATGCAGAAACCTCACATATTCACTCTGATGTTTCCTAAATCCTTAGTGTTTTTCATTCTGAGAAAAAAAAAGAAAAGTAAAGTAAACAACAACTCCTTTTCAGTGAGTACTGCTTAGTGGGACTGATGCAGCCATTGTTTTGTCATGATATTTACGTCCATGAACTGCAAGACAGAAAAAAATAAAAATGTGTAAGGTGATGATTGACTTCTATTGAGCCTTGCTAGCTTAAGAGCTGAGGAGGGAGTCAGCCACCAGATGCTCATAGAGAGTTTGACCATACCGACAGTGTAATCTTAAAGAGTTCTACCAAATTAAGCCACACCACGTAGAACAGAATTAATTACTTATGTATGTCAAAGTTTCTGCAACTGCTTGTTGGGAAACCTAAGATCCTGCGAGACATTATTTTACTTATTGAATTGTAGGACTCCAAGTGTTCTTGCCACTGTAGAAATAGGAAGATGTTCTCCTTACCCTCTTAATACCTGCCATTTGTATCTATTTGTGCCTGGTGTAAAGTACCTAGGAAGTGACTCCATATGAAGGGAGGTTGAATGAACCTTCACAGAGAAGCCAATATAGTCAGGAACAAGGGATAATGAGTTTGACTTTTACTGATTTCAACTACTGAAATATTAAAGTGTATCAAGAAAACTAGTGGGTTAAATTAAACTGAATTAAATTAAATCTGGCTAAGCACTCAAGACTAGTTTTTCTGCTGCCCACCTTGACAAAACTTTTGCCCCAAGTTTTGCAGCTATATCAGCCAGATCCTGAAAACTACTGACTCCTAAACTAGAACATAGTATGACCAACTTAGTCCTGGTTTCATCTCAATTATTCTTAGTTTCAAGTTGAAGCAGTCCACTTTTAAGGAGAATTTCCCCCTATCAAGTGTATCCATGGGGGAATATCTAATTCTCCTTCTCACCAGTACTCACCTACCACTTCTCAAGCTGTCAAATACTTACGCAAGCACAGAAAAATAAAGTCCCTACATAGTTTTAATTTAAGTTGTTGCAGATATCTGACAACTAGAACAACCTGCCTAGCCAAAGCTACACAGTAGATGAGAATATTAAGGGGCAGCATTTGCTAGTTTCTCTTCTGCTATTTTCTAGCCACAGTTGGCTGAAATTCTGAGCTCAAGATGCAGTCAACTAGCATAGCAAGCAAATGATTCCCACAGATCTATGTTAGATGGTAAATAGCAGAATTTATCAGGTACATGTGGATGTTTCCATGAATTTACAAGAGCTTTGCTCCACACTTTGATTTTTTCTCTATATATATATGAACATGCAGCAAATGCAGTTTGGGACACAAAAGGCTTTTCTCACATAATTCATGAGTCAGAGTTTTGCACTGGATTATTCAGGAAACCTAGATATCACCTAGATTTGTGTTTTTTCATGACTGCTTTTATTACTTCTGAAGTCAAGGTTTTGTAGTTAGAGAAGCCTTGAACCTATGCAAGGTTTCATTTTGTAATTCCACTGACTGACTCTATTTTTGCCTTTGATCTGACACATTGTATTATTTGCAAAAGTCTTAGTAGAATCGTGGAATCGTGGAATCATAGAATCATAGAATCATAGAAGGGCCTGTGTTGAAAAGAACTGTAATGATCTTCTAGTTTCAACCCCCCTGCCATGTGCAGGGCCGCCAACCACTAGAGCAGGCTGCCCAGCGCCACATCCAGCCTGACCTTGAATGCCTCCAGGGATTGGGCATCCACAACCTCCCTGGGCGACCTGTACCAGTGTGTCATCACCCTGTGTGAAAAACTTCCTCCCAGTCCCTAACCTAAACCTCTCGTCTTAGTTTAAAACCATCCTTCTTGTCCTATCACTATCCATCCTCGTAAACAGGCATTCCCCCTCCTGTTTATACTTTCCCTCCAAGTACTGGAAGACCGCAGTGAGGTCTCCCTGGAGCTTTCCCTTAACAAGGCCAGTTCCCTCAACCATTCCTCATAGGAGAGCTGCTCTAGCCCTCTGATCATCTTAGTGGCCCTCCTCTGGACCCGCTCCAAGAGCTCCACATTCTTCCTGTACTGGGACCCTCAAGCCTGGATGCAGTACTACAGATGGTGCTTCACAAGAGCTGAGTAGAGGGGGACAATCACCTCCCTCTCCCTGCTGGTGACCCCTTTTTTTAAGCAGTCCAGAACACAGTTGGCCTTCCGGGTTGCAAGCGTGCACTGCCGGCTCACGTCCAGCTTCTGGTCCACCAGGACCCCAAGTCCTCCTCCTCGGGGCCGCTCTCAAGGAGATCTTCCCCCAGTTTGTATAAATACCTGGGTTTGCCCCGACCCAAGTGCAGCACCCTGCGCTTGGCATTATTGAACCTCATTAGGTTTTCATGGTCCCAGTTCTCCAGCCTGTGCAGGTCCCTCTGAATGGCTTCCCTTCTTTCCAATGTATCGACTGCTTCACTCATCTTGGTATCATCTGCAAACTTGCTGAGGATGCACTCAATGCCATCGTCTATGTCACTGATGAAGATGTTGAAGAGCACAGGCCCCAAGACCGACCCCTGAGGGACACTGCTCGTGACCGGCCTCCACCCTGACACAGAACCATTAATCACAACCCTTTGGCTGCGTCCAGTCAGCCAATTCCTAATCCACCAAACAGTCCATCCTTCAAATCCACACCTCTCCAGTTTTGAAAGGATGTGGTGAGGGGCCATGTCAAAGGCTTTGCAGAAGTCCAGGTAGATGACATCTGCCACCCTTCTCTCTCTGCCAATGCTGTCACACCATCATAGAAGGCCACCAGATTGGTCAGGCAAGAACTGCCATATGTAAAGTCATGCTGGCTGTCTCAAATCACCTCTTTGTCTCATATGTGCCTTAGTATAGATTCTATGAGGATCTGCTTCATGATCTTCCCAGGCACAGAGGTAAAGTTCACCGGCCTGTAATTCCCCAGGTCCTTCTTTCTCCCTTTCTTACAAATGGGAGTAATATTTCCCTTTTGCCAGTCTCCAGTGACTTCAACAGACAGCCAGGATTTTTCAAATATGATGGAGAGCTCAGCCACCACATCAGCCATCTTCTTCAAAACCCTAGGATGGATGTCATGGACTTATACATGTTTCAGTTTCATGAGAAGGACTTGGACTTCTTCCACCATTACAGTGCGACAGAAACCACCCCGTACACCCTCACCTAGAGGCTCTGGGTCCTGGTAGACACGAGAAGTCTGACCAACTGTGAAGACTGAGGCAAAGCACTTACTGAGTACATCAGCTTTTTCCATGTCTGAGGAAGCCAGCTCTCCATTACCTTTCCTTAGGGGAGGAACACTCTCCTTGGCCTGTCTCCTTCTGCCTGTGTACTTGTAGAACCCCTTCTTGTTATCTTTCACATCCCTCGCCAAGTTCATCTCCATCTGCACCTTGTCTTTCCTAATCCTATCTCTACACATACAGACAACAGCCCTGTATTCCTCCCAGTCTACACAACTCTGCTTCCACTTGCTGTACATTTCCCTCTTTTCCCTCAGATTAAGCTGCAGGTCCTCACACAGTCACAACAGTCACCTGCCTCCCCTGCTCGACTTCTTCTGCTGGGATATGGAGAGCTGCTGCACTCTCAAAAGTGTGTCCTTAAAGATCTGCCAGCTCTGTTCTGCACCCATGCCCTTAAGGACAGTCTCCCAGGGGATCCCACATAGCAGTTTCTTGAGCAGCCGGAATTTTGCTCTCCTGAAACACAGGGTCCTAGCTCTGCTTTTTGCAAAGCCTGCATTCTTCCAGATCACAAACTCCACCAACGCGTGGTAACTACAGCCCAGGCTGCCTCCAATCTTAATCTCTCTAATGCTCTCTTCCACATCTGTGAGAACCAGGTCCAGTAGGGCTTCACCTCTGTAACATTTTCAAATCAAGGGATAAACATGATGCAGATAAAGCACTATTTAGGCAGGAAGAATGAATCATAATTCCTGTATGATTAAAATATATGAGTACATGTGCTATTATGTGTGAAGATACAGGAAAGATAGCAAATCCAGAATAGTTACAAGAAGAATAAATTTACTACGTGTATGAATATGCTAAAATTTTAAACATTTAGTGGTGAAAATATGATATGCAAATAGCATCGACCATTTCTCACATCTTTTACCTTCATTTACCTCCATAGATTTTAATTACTTTGTATGTTATAGGGGATGACATCTGTTTTCTCTTACTTCCATTGGAGTGCCAGAGGATCTGTGGATTGGCACTGTCACTTCTGGCAGCTGTGAGCTCCCTCATTCCCCACTGCCAGTTGCTCAGGAAGATCCTGCATCACAAATCATGTAGATGAGGAGAGCGTTCGGGAAAGTGTGACTGCATTTGTGCTACAATTGATGTCATCCAGTTTGGCTACTGGTTGAGACAAGATACTAGGCCAGATACAGTGAACTACACTTTTGTAATCTCAGAGATTTTAAAACTTTCCCACTTTATTTTGGTCCTGCATACAGTAATCAACAAATGTGTAGGACACCCAGGCCGTGAAGATACTCATCAGGTTATGTTCATGAAATAGGAAGCACATGTTTTCTGCCTGTCCCCTGGAACCCTTACTGGGTTCTGTCAGAACAACTATAAAAGGGTCAAGAACAGCATTGCTCCTTAGCTGAAAAGAGCCTTTAACACAGATATAGGGATGACAAGGCTCTTGTGTGAGACTCAGACAAGTGGAAGAGCAATAAAGAAAGGTACTTAATCCGTGTCTCAATGCATGTTTGAAAACATCTAAACCACAGAGCCTTTTTTTTGTTCAGGGTAGGAGATGGATGCTAACCAGTGTTTTTCCATAGCATGGACTGACCAGCAAATATGCTATGGGCAAAGGCTGGATGATGAAACAACATGAGGGATGATGTAGCAATTGCACAACTGCTGCAGAGTAGATCATTGGTTTCAATACAGCTCTCCATGATTATACAAAAGCTGTACAAAGAATCAGGCTACTTGTTTAAACTGGCCTCGTATGTTACATATTCCAGTACTTTTGTCCAGAGCAGTCTGCAAATGTTCCTTTAGTGACAGGAATACTTTAATTCCTCACAAGTTTTCCTGTCTGAATTGAATACTATTGCTCTGCAATAGTATTAGTAAGTTCTCTAAATAATATTTTCCCTAGAAACTAGAAAGTTTTATCCTTTCCAAGCTCTGTAGAGTCTTACCTCTCTGCTTCAGCCCCCTTCATCTGTCTTAGTTATTATTAAACTAGGCTGAAGACAAATGGTTGGTTGAATCCATGAAGCAAGTTACGACAGACATACATAAAACAAATAATGTATACACACCCTCAACCGCCCAGAGCACAGAGAAGATGCTGTCAAAGCTCAGCAATTACTGCTCCTTGCTGCTTCAGACTTTGACACATAATAACATGCTCTGACCTAACTGGGAGTGTCCCACTAATCCTAGATATTTTTCAGTCTTTAAATGGAATAAATGCAAGAAGCTGACGCATCTCCGGATTGCATTAAAATCTGGAGAAGAAAACTCAAAACAATAACCAAGTACAGTAATTGGAGTTTTGGGGTTTTATTAACTCTTCACACAAACAATGTCGCATTCATAAAGTACTGCAGTGATGTAATTGATACATGGATTTCTGAACAAGATTTTATAAATTCAGGTTACAGACATAGGCAGATATGTAAGATAGATAGATGCACAAGTTTCTAAATTCTCTGATTTTCTGTTAGAAATAATGTCATCGGAGAATAACAACCTAAGTGGTTAGGGGTATGGCAGATTTCCTGTGTTCTTCATCTTGTCCTGTTAAAAACTTCCTGTACAACTGTAGCAATTTTATTTCAAGTCTAGATTTTAATACCAATCAGTTTCAAAAAATTATAGAACCAGTTCCAAAAGGGCCCAACTGTCTATCTAACTTTCAAAGCTGGATACTTCTGAAAGGTACTATCTAAAATTTGATCCAGTTCTCTTTTGAGAGGTTTCCTCTTTCTTCCAGCTACAGAATAGGAATCAGAAACTCTTTCTTCAGAGTGATGACACAGAAAAATTGTTAAGGCATTAAGATATTGTATAAATGGAAGTCATACAAATGCCTAGGAGTAGAGACAGCTCACTGATGCTTGAATCAGAAGAGAGTAGCTTCTTATAATTAGCTGATATGGAGTTGGGATTTTAGCAAGTGTTATCTGGCATGTCAGGATAATCAGGGAGTACTTTATTTTGACATCCATAGAAGTATGTCATTTTGTTATGTCCTTAAAGTTTCTAATTTTTTCAGCTGTGGAAATGATTCTTAGCACAGCAAAGCCTCCACTGAATGTTAACGGTATTGCATTTGAATGGATGCTTTGCTAAACAAGTGTATGAATTAAACAGGGAATTGCTTTTGAAGATGTTCTTGTGGAACCAAAAAGCGTTTCTTACTATGTCCATACTTTCTGTTTGACTTAGAAATCTTCATACTGAGCCATTTTCTGTTCCAGAGACCATCCTTCCATCTGTTTACATATGGGAAGTTAGCTTTTCCTGTTTCAATACAAAACCAGGTTCACCTCATTTCATATTCCCTAACAAATGGTCCTGTATGAATTATAGCATATTAAAATTTCCAAGATTACTAAATTGCCCTGTTTGAGCCTGGTTGACTGGCTACAATTCCTCAGAACTGTTAATAGTATTAACAAACCAATAGGGAGCAGATCTTTGAGCTTTCTCAGCAGGAAAACCATTTTATAAATGGTATTCAGCTAAAATGTCCAAAGTAGATTCTAGATTTCAAGAAGATGCACTTATCAAAACCAGAGAAAACATGGAAGCAAGTGTTAAATCAATTCTCCCCAGAAAAACTAAAAAGTATACTTTTACAGATGAGCTGTCTGCAAAGAGGCCTTCAGACAGATTTCTCTTGCTTGCAGATAGATAGAAATTCTTTTGCTATTGTGTGAATGCCTGATTTTGCCTTTGTCTTACATCTGTTTCACAACATCTATGCATACTGTTTTCAACAATGCAAGTAGGAAACATAACCCCCCAAAAAAGAAAACATAAATCAGAGTCAGCATTATGTAGGGATTTTTGAAACACAAAAAAAGAAATCTCTATATGTTATGACCACAGGCTCGTAGGTATCCTGGAGAAAGTTTATAAGGTAAACTCAATACTGATAAGCAAAAGCACCCTCAAATACCATAGCCTGAAATATAGCTTTGTTGTTAACTTACCAACAGAAGCTTTAGGAATAATAATTCTTACCCTGCCACATTACCCAATGCTCTGTGCAAGAGGGAAGGCAAGAATTCCTGAAAGCTTCTGAGATGCTCTAGGAAATTTTTTGTTTTGTTTTGTTGTTTACTGCTTAGAGAGAGAAAAAATGTGAAGAAAGAGTATTTTAAATGTATAATTGAAATAGCTACCCAAGAAGAAAAAGCTTCTCACTGATGTTCAAGACAGCAACTATTTTTCTATTGCTATACTAGCATAACAGTAATGGAAAATACACCTCAGTGGGAAAAAGGAAAAAGCACGTTTCATTGTGCAAGGCGTGGCAAAAGATTTTGTAAATTAAATCGTAAAGCAGTCAATTTTAACTTCAATTAGCCTATCCAAAAATATTCCTATTGAAAAAAACCCTCAGTTCTAAGTTTAAAGAAAGCCATAAATCATTGCTTAATAATAGATTTTAGTACCTTAAAATAAAGTACACTCCTTGTACTGCCCAATATGTTGGCTTATGAGTGATGTTAAAGGGATCTTGCCAAACATTTTTGAAGTAAAAATCATTACTCTTTAAGTAAAATAATACATTAGAGGTGTTGAATATAAATTCTAGCATGATGTATGTCAATGTTTAATCAATTTATTTCAATAAAAGTTGGATAGTGTGTGTGTTAGCGTGTGGTCTCTTTCTGAACATACATGGTAGAACATATCTAGAACATATCACTTACCTGAGAAACATAACTGTGAATTATTAAACAAATTCACTCCAGTGTTTTAAGTAAACCAATATTTCTTGTATTCATTCATGATGGTATGCAATATTACTCAGGGCTCTTTGCACAGTATAGGGGATGTGTGGAACAAGTCAAGATGTTGTAGCAGTCAGAAAGTTCTGAGAAATAAAAGCTCATTTCCTTCCCAATTTCCAGCAACATTGCTTATGACAGGCACCAATCCTGTGTACTCACTTCAATATAAAGTTTACAAACCACATTTCAGAGTAAATCATCTACAACTGAGATGGTCTCTTGGAACTAACAATACATATGTGTCAGACGTCAGATAACATAAAAAATTCTGTTTCTGAATTCAGCTGGTTCAGAGAGCAGAAAGTTGTAGAAATACTACTGGAAAAGTGACTCCACTGTATTTCTTTCACTAGTGACAGAAATGAGAAAATTAGGGACTTTTATTAATTCTGAATGTCAGCATCTCACTCAAGAAAAAGAGTCTGCCCCAGTTATGCCTTCTGCTCATCATCCAGAGCACTCAGTTTTTAATTATTGCTAGTTACCAGCCAATATGTAACATGTTGCTCTGCAAATCCCTGCACAGTTTAACCATGACTATCTCCACCCATTATTCAGTATTGTTAGTGCCCTAGAGCCCACACCTCTAGTGGAACACGGAAAGTGCAAAAATGGGAGGAACTGTGGCTCAAATGTGCATCATGATGTCTACACTGCTGAGATTTTTTCTCAGAATATCATGAAGGACTTCTGCTGGCCTTCCTTGGGAAAACAGTGATTGTATTTTTTTTTCCTGTCCTTACTCAGACATGATTCTTGACCATTCATGGAAGACATACCTACAGCAGATTTGATCCATCCCTCAGGTGAGGAATCGCTTTAGAAAAACTCATCTGACAAAGGAGAGGTATCCATGACAATACCAGCAAAGGGTGTAAAGTGTAGGGCACCTATTACTCTCGTCTTCGTCTGTGTAGCTTCTGCGGTGAGTGTCGCTCAAATGACTACCACAGTTTTTGTTTTGACGATACAAAATGCTTTGGTATTTACAATATACCCGATTATTGCATTGGGATTGAGTCATGATGGGGTTGTGCTTTATCCCATTGAACATCAAGTATGGGCTCTTCAAAAGGAAGGAAAATGGCAAACTGTGAATGTTAGCTCATGTGCAGTATGAGAGCAGCAAGGATTTGTTTGTGAAAGTAATACTCTTAAGACTCAAGATATCTGTCTTGATACTGAACAGAACATTTGCCATTTTGAGATTCGTCCCAATGTAACATCCGGGACAGTGCTAATATATACTGGAAAAGGATGTGCTTGTATGTGGAATTCTTGTAGTTTTATAAGCATAAATGATATTATTGTAGATACCAGTAATCATTCAAATTTCTGTGTTTGTAACTTTACTAATATTTTAGGGTGTGATTTTAACTATACAGTTCCGGTTACATCTTACCAGTTGCTTCAGTCTAACTACACATTGATTCAGAACTTAGAGCCTGCACCAATTGGAATGAATCTCACTCTGGTAAAGAAACTTCTGCAACACGATGATCTGAGTCAGTTGCTAAGACACATTCGAGACAATGGACAGAAAACCTTGATTACTGTTCACCATGATATGGAAGAAGTACATCTTGTCCTAGTGAGAGTAAAGAAGGACAGAGAACAGCACTGGTGGGAAATGCTTTTTGGATGGTCCCCCACAACAACGGGGATATTTAACTCTGTACTGCATCCGGTCGTAGTTGTGCTAGGCTTAGTACTAATATGCTTAGCACTTGTAGTCATATTATATATAAAGCTATGGTGCATGCTGAAACGAGTGTCTCGACTCGAATCAGCAATATCTAGGGATGTGATACACCGCTTAATGTAGGACCAATGTAAAGGTCATTAGGTTGCTAGGATGCTAGGATAAAATTATTAGGTAGGTTGCGTTCGCGCTGTAACGGGGCAAGGTTTTTCCGAGCATAGGGAGGGGGAGATGTTGCGGCAGGTGATCTGTGAGATCTCGTGATGTGACATGATAGGAGTAGGTGCCTGCGGGGTATATCCAGATGTGACACGATAGAACTCCTCCCTTGCTCTGTTTCGGGCTATATGGCAGCCCGTAGGAAGTGCCATGCTGGTAGGTGCCACGCTGGCAATAGAGCACTGCGCACGCTTGGGGGCGTGGACGTGCAATGCATATAAGCGAGTGCTTGCAGACAATAAACGCCATTTGCTGCTTCACCACATTGGTGTGAACGTGCAGTTATTTGGCCCTGGCTGGTTTAGGTCAGTATCGCAGACCTCTTAACACAACAGACATGGATTCCGAAAACATTCTTCTCTCAAAATTGGAAAGATATGAATTTGATGGTTGGATTGTTCAGTGGATGGGGATCTGGTTCTAAGATCGTACCCAGAGAGTAGTGACCAATAGCTCAAAGTCCAGATGGAGATCAGTGACAACAGGTGTCCCTCAGGGGTCTGTTCTAGGATTGATACTCTGTAATATCTTCACCAACAATATTGACAGTGGAATCAAGTACACTCGCAGAAAGTCTGAGGATGACACTAAGCAGTGTGGTATGGTCAACACACCTGAGGGACAAGATGCCATCTAGAGAGGCTTGAGCAGTAGGCTCAGGAGAATCTCAGGAGTTGTCAAGGTTCAGCAAAGTCAAGTGCAAGGTCTTGCACGTGGATTACAGAAACCCCATCAAGGGAGTTTATATAAGCTGGGACGTAAAAGGATAGAGCACAGTTCAGAGAAAAGGACTTGGGTTTACTGGTGAATGGTAAGCTCAACATGAGCTTGCAGCCCGGAAAGCCAAACTTTTCTTGATCTGCATCAAAAAGAATCATGGTCAGCAATTCAAGGGACATGATCCTGCCTCTCTGCTTTGTGCTGATAAGACTTCATTTGAAGTACTGTGTCAAGATTTGCAGTTCCCTGTACGGGAGAGATATAGACTTGTTGGAATGAGTCAAGAGAAGGGCCATGAAAATGATTGGAGGACTGAAACACCTCCCCTTTGAGGACAAACTGAGAGAATTGGGACTGTTCAGAGGGGAGAAAAGAAGGTTCCAGCAGAACATGTTAGTGGCCTTTCAGTTTCTAAAGGAGTACTATAAGAAAAAAGGGGCAGACTCTTTAGCAGGGTCTGTTGTGATAAGATAAGGAAAAATGGAATCAAACTAAAAGAGTGGAGACTTAGATTGGATATAAGGATTCTTCTCTTTTTTACATAAGGATAGTTAAGCACTGGAACAAGTTTCCTAGAGATTTGGTGAATACCTCACCCTTGGAGACATTCAAGATCAGGCTCTCATCTTGTGAATGTCCCTGTTATTGTAGAGGAGTTGGACTAGACAACCTTTAAGAGTTCATTCTAACTCAAATGACTCCATGATTCCATGAGATTTATGTTGAGCGAAGTTTCTCCTAAGGCCTTGGGACCTTAGAGCAAGTACATAATTCCATCATTTTGTTCTACGGTAATAGGAATTTCCTCATGGCAACATGGAAAAGTAACGCAAAGATTCACTATTTCTTGTTACTTTCACTGCAGACAATAATAATTAGCTATCTCTAAGCTATCCAGAGATTCAGCCAATATTACACTAAGCTCTGTAGTTACTGAGATCAATCTGCTTTGGAGAAAAGAAGCTCTTTAAATAATGTTCTTCCATAAAATAAATCTTGTCTCCAAATATTATAGCCATCTGAAACTTTGATTTTCTTCTGAGTGCCAAATACTGATTAAAAATAAATGAATAAAGCATCCTTTCAACTTACATTTGGGAGAAGAGGAATAAGGTTGGCTTGAAGTTTCTTTATTAAACACTATGGTTTACTCCATAAGTAGCAGTATTTGTTATTGCAAATTTCTTATATCTAGCTATCCATTTTCCTTTGAGAATGCTATAGTTCACTAAAATCAAGACAATACAAAAAATTTATAAAACTAAGTCTTAATACTTTAGGCTTGATATTGAGTGACATTTTATGGTCTGATATTTGCTGAGGATTCAAAACTTATTTTCAGTGGAAAGTCCAACAAATCCCTTCTGACTTTAAAAATTATTAATCTTCAAAGACCTTCATTGTTGTAACACACTCTGCATTCTCACCAGGCACAGAGCACTGTGGTCAGAACAAACTCTGTGCCTGTGGAGAAGACTGAAAAGTTATTGTTTGAATTTGTTTTAATTCTCCTTTTTGTATGTATAGTTTTCAGCATTCAGCTTCCTTTTGTTTCAGATCTAGGGTTGGAGCTTCTTTTAGTCATTAATTATTTGATTTAGTTTTCTCCATTTTCCTTATGCTTCTTCCTCTTTATGATACTGTTGTTTGCTTCAAAGGGAGTTGGATTTCTTTCATTGCATGTTTCAAAAGCTGGCTTTGTTTCATAATATATTTTTAAATGTTCATCAGCTTTGACTTCTACTCTTTATAGTGGTTGAAAAATGTTATATGCTGCTAATGAAAGGTACCAGACCATGACAGCACTGGAGACAGAAATCCTCCCTTTCTGCTTCCCTTAGAGTATCTATTATAATTGTACAGCACAGAGCAATTCTACAAAGTTTTCCATCTTCACAACTACCTCAGATACTTCATAATTTTCTCTGTGCTAAGAAAAGCATAGTATCTTCCACTTTCATGGAAGGATTGTGTGAAGATCTTCATTGATTACACAGTCACCCAAAGTCTGTACATGATCTTCAGAGTGTTGCTGTCACCCTCTCAGGGGAGGCAATAAAGAGGATAAAAAGAAACTTAAGTAGGAGAACAGAGGCAAAATCCAAGTAATTTGTCAAAGGCATCAAAGTGAAAAACAGTGTCATAGCCACAAAATGCAGATCAAAAGAGTTTGTTTTGTCTTCAGCATTGTCATATGGATATACCAAATAGAAATAAAGAACTTAATTCTTCTATCATAAAATACTTTTTACCAGTTCTCAACAGTATTGCAACTGGTATGCCAGATAAAATGAAAAAACCGTCTCTCGTACGGTGTCAGTGTCACCATATATGAAGAATACCCGGAGCAATCACAAGAGGAAATGCAAAACAGTGTCACTACTCCACCCTACCATCACATTTCTTTCACAGAATTGAGACTGATTCTTTCTTTCTGAATCTGCAGTAGTCATATTTCTCTTCTCTCCTCTCCTCTCCTCTCCTCTCCTCTCCTCTCCTTTCCAAATCTCTAAATTTTTATTTTGATTTTGATTTGGCAATATACTTCAATAGAATAAATAGCTAGACTTGATCTTTAGGGATACTCAAGTTTGCTGCTTCCATCACAGAAAAGAAATGCAACTTCAGTGATTCTCATGGTAGGCACACAAGACAGGACTAAATGTCCTTTGCATAGTAAATAGCTGTTCCCATTACTCCTTGTGTAGTGTGAAAGAAAGCCCCTATTTATTTTCCTTCAATAAATCCTTAAAGCCTTAATTATAGAGTTCTGAGAATTAAGCTCAGGGAACTCAAGGAGAAAACAGAACAACAAGCTATGAACTATGGAACACAGCATGTTTGTATTTGGAGATGCTATATTATTATATCAGCTAACATCCATTGCATCAACTTTGTATGTCATCTCTCAGTAGAAAGACTCTTCCTTTCAGGTGGTTCAGACCACCCAGGTCAATGGGAAATTATCTTGGGATACATGGTCACCTCAGGTGTGCATGCTGAACAGGAGTTTCACTACTGTTGTTGAAAATCAAATTCATACTCATAAAAGAGTCTCGAGACAGCATATACGAACACCCAAGCTGGAGAGACACCTTTTCCAGGAGTTTCTTAAGACTCTTGTATATGCCACCAGTGAGAGTAAAGAGCAGCTGTTAATTTTTTTTCCCCTCTGTGTAAGCAATAAAAACTCCTAGTTTACCTTGAAGCCTCTCTAACTGACTCCCTAACATTGCCAGTGAATCCCGTATAATCCTGCATTCTGCCTACTTGAAAGTCAGCAGTGGATTCAAGTATCACAAGGTATTCCAAGTCTGTGTGGTCACCCCATTCATTTACTCATGAAAGAGACAGCAAGAAACCCAAATCTCAGAGGACCATCTCATCTTTGCTTTGCTCTGTTTGTTTGTTTCTTCTGCCACAACACAAGCAGTAGACCAGGCAGTCGCAGAGTATACCATTGCCCTTATGACCAGGTTTTCTAGAAAGGACATTCAACTTCTGGGTTGCCACGAGCCCTGTTTTTGAATTAGTTAAGCCCAGATTTTTCTCCCCTCCACTACATTCTTGATGTGAAATCTAGTAGAAGAAAAGTAATAGTAACTACGTTTATTTCTTTAATATATAAAAATAATAATACAGTACATAAATAAGAAAGGAAAGGTACTTCCTATAAATTTCTGAAAGCTTCTGAAAATAGTCTCGAGATGCAGTCAAAATTAATACTGTTATGTAGCCAAAGTTTCCATGAAAGCATCTGAACCTGAATGTCTGTATAAGTAAAATTGTGCAAATAGCTACAGCCATTTTTCTGGCAAAAATTCTCCTACATCTCAATCTTTTTTCTTACTGGAAAGATGGCAGCAACTTTTTCCACCTCAAAGATATTCAGAACTGTTCTGATTAGAGAAGTGTAGCTTGTAACATAGATGAATTTATTACTGTTGTTTTCAATTCAGAGCAATAACCAGCTGCCACCACTAGACTATTCAAGGCACAAACTTCAAGGCACTCATGGCTTTAGCACACTATGGTCATCCAGTAGATCTTTCACACAAGCAGAGGGAGTGGTGGGATAGATTATTAAATGCAATGGCTTGGACTATGCATTTTAAGGTCCAAGAAATTGGTGCAAACTTCCTTTCTTCTGAAGTATAGTGGATTGTTAATTGAAATAATGGGAGGGATCATGCATGGGAGAAATAACATCACAAATTATTGCAGCTTATTTCCAGGGGGATTTTTCTGTCAGTGTCCCAAGACAGTTGGGATGCAGCATTAATTGACTAAAGCCACATTGAGAGGCTGTGGCACCTAGAATATTGTGAAAGATTGTGTGAGGTAGCACAGCACTGCATGTGCTGCTCTAGCAAGTGCTTTATACTGAAAGAAGCCCTGGAAGAAATGTATTCTGCATTCACTGTACTCTGGACATCCCCCCCATCTTCCATCAACCAAATGAATTGAGATCAGATACAGCCTGTGGCACACAGCTCTCTCATGTGTTGTCCTCTCCTCTATGTGTTCCCACTTCTAGTATTCCAGTAATCTGTTTATGAGCATCCTGGCAGCTTAGCACATCTTAGCTTTGACTCCAGGAAAGAGATGGCTTCAGAGAAAGAAAGGTACAGAAGAAGGAAAAATTATAGTTTGTAAAGGTTTATTTGCAGTTCACTTGTAGTTCATTTGTATGGAGAAATAGAGGTGGGTAAGAAATTGCTGTAAGTTCTTTGAGTCTCTCTTGTTACCCTTACTATGAAAGACTTCTATTTTGATAAATTTTATTACCAGAAGAATTATACTTTTCAAATCATTTGCTTTTAATTTTATAAAGATGAGCAAATAAATACATAAAATACCTCCTCAGTCAAATAGAAACTCTCACAACTGCTTTCATTAAAATTTAAGTAAACAGATGGGTTTCCTGACATGTCTAAAGTGGATGCATGTATCATATTGCAGGCAATTGCTCTCTATATCATTCAGGCAGGGTTCACATCTTTGATGTACGGAAGACAGCACTTAAGCTAAATCTCTTGGTAGTCCTGAAATCAGACACAGTTGGCCTAAAATAGAGGCCAGGCTAACTGCTTCCTCTCATACTGTACTGTCTGGTTTATACTCAGGAGTTCCTCCTCAGTTTTTCTGTTTCTTGTCCAGGTCAAGCAAATCTGGCAACATTCACTCTCTAGGAATAAGGAGGCCCAGCTATGGTGATCAAAGACAATGACTGATCCTTCCCAAAGGAGTGATCAACAGCTCTATGCACAATGTATTTCTCTTAAGCACACAAGAAGAAAATCAGTTACATAGCATAACAGTATCTTCTAAAATATGAAGATTAGATCTCTGGTGATTCTCCCTTATAAGAGAAAGGGGAGGGCATTAGCACTTAGGTGCAGAAAAGTAACATGCCCTGACATGTCATTGCAGGTTTTTTTTCTGTCACTGGAAAGGTAGAACATAGACACTAGTGTAGTAAGAAGAATTTCCCAATATATAAAACAGCTACTAAGCAGATATCTTGCAAATATTTGAATATTTGGAATATGATACACTGTTCACAAGACAAAGAACATAATGGGAAGGTTTCAGAAAGGGTCTCTGTATAAAGCCTAATGTTTAAAAAGAATAACAAATAAGGATCTATCCTGTGGTAGATTAGTTTCTGTTTCATTTTTTTGTCAATTTATTATTTCTGAGTACAGGAAAGTCAACCATAAAGGTGGAATGTTTGGGCAATAGAAAGGAGAACTTCTTCTTTGCATTGTTTTGGCTGCTGGACAAGAGAGAAAGGGGAAGATCTGCCTTCTCCTGTGATATTTGAGAAGATACAAGCATGGAGGGTTGGCAGAGGAGACTGCCAATAGCAACTCTGCTGTGAATAAAATAGACTGCATAAGCAAACACAGAATCAGGCCTCTGAGGCAATGGAGGGAGAGAGGACTGTTCATAGGGACTCAGAGAAGTCTGTGAAGAATTGCTGCATACCAAGAAATAGGTGCTGGCACATCAAAATGATGCCGTGCTGTGAGCAAGCTTACAAGAAATAGTCACCTTGCACAATAGTCAGGGAGAATCCCTGCCAAAATCCTTTGATTTTATTCATTTTAACCTGAAGATCTTTTTTCCCTATACTGAAAGAAGATCCATATTTATTTAGGTTCTCTGAAATCCCAGCACAAATTTTTAAATTCCTTCTGGTGTTTTCTGGGGATTCTTTCTTCAAGGAAAATATACAGACAAGTCTTCCTTAGGTTTCTGAGTGATCTGGGGATCTGTCATAACCAGTTTAACCCTAATTTTGGTCAAGTGTAAGTCTAAAATAAAATAATGTAGTATTTTTTACCAGAAGCCTGGAAAGAATATCTAGCAGAAAAAAAAAAAATCCGAAGGGGAAGCATATAGTACTGTATATAACTCTATCTCAGTTTTCATTCCTGATCCTTTTATCGAAGCTGCATCAATCTGACTTGAAAATTTACTTTTATGTTTTAATTGTTCAAAAATCAATCTCCAGTGTAGGCCTTTCCTGAAAAAGTGCTCTATGACGACACGGTAGAAGCTGAGAAGTACTTTTATCAAGTTTTTTGGCTAATTCATAAAATTTGAAAATGCTGTGCCTAAAGTATATGCCTAATAACTATCAAAAAAAATAATAATAATAAAAACTTTGTTACTGTTAGCAAGAAAATACACAAACAAATAAAGAAAGAAAAAAAAGAAAACATGATATTCCACATGAAATTGTAACTTTAACAATAAGATGTTAAACTCAGTATCTTGTTTTTGGTAGTAAACAATGGTATCTGCTTACAAAAACATTAGAAGTAACAGGTGCATATTTCTTCCAAGCATAATCTTTCCTTTGGTATGCTGTACTATTCTCTGACAAACATTTCCTGAGTAGAGAATGAAATTATACTACATGCCAGATTCATGCCAGGGCTTTCTTCCACAGACTTTCTCTGTCTACCTTGTATCTGCCACAATGCCGTAATATTTAAAAAGAAATTACCAACCATAACTGCCTGTTTAGCCCTTCAGATATTTAACAAATTTAGTAGGAAATAGCAGTATCAGAAATGTGATGTGAAAAAGCTGTCATGCAAATTGAACCTTCAGAAATGCCCTTGCCTTAGAGGTATGGTTGCAAACTCATTTCCTAATGCTTTGGTTTATAGTCTTAATCTCAGTTCGCAAATAGGAATCTGAAATGCATTAGCTTGGAGAGACAGATAAAGATGCTGAGGAGAAATATTTGCCTGGCAGGTAATCCTGTGACAAGTGGGAAGGATTTCTGGAGTACAATAGATTTCAATTTTGTTCACCTAGTTCCTTTGGAAGTGGGAACTATGCTTTGAACAGAGAAACTGCAGCTATTGAGCAAGAATAACTCACTTAGCGGTGATGAGTGGTTGTGCTTCAGAATATATGGCATTCTTCTGATGTGAAACTGAGAAAATCCTTTCAGAGGGAAAGAAGAAAAAAAGGCCAATTTCTTATTTAGTTTCTTCCTATTACTACACATGGCCTGAATTTGCTCTGGGAGGGAAAATGGCACTTTTTGAGTATATAGCTTAAAAATAAATTCTCATCTTTTCTAGTGTTTAAGAACATAATTAAAAAACATAATTAAACTTCCTTTTACTTCACTATCTCTATTGAACCGGACTAACATCAGTTGCATAGATATATCATAAAAAAGGATACTGAGTCTGATTCCTGTTTTCAAACCCTTTCTATGTCTAATGCTGAAAAATTGAGTATGGGTTTTTGTTAAGAATATGACATTTTAATTGCCTTCCTGATGTTATACTTAGGAGAGGTAGACTGGGAGGAAGAGGGGAAATTGATTGATATGTCAGATGGACATAAGAGGGGAAATACTGAGTTAATAAATGGACACCCACAGCTACAAGCAGAAAATAGATCCTCTTTCTCTGTTTTTCTGAATGTCAGTACTGGTGTGAGGTCCTGGACTAACAAGTTCAAAGAGCTGGGTCTCCTGTTTAGCTTCAGAAGGTTTATAATGTGGCTTAGATTTCAGTTTAAAAAAAAAAAGAAACAAAACAAAACACTAGAAATGGTGCCGTACTTTAGTAGCGTTAGGATTTGAACTGAGAAGATGAACTAGAAGGTGTAAAGCAGCAGGAACTGGAAGAGACAAGAGCAAACCTGTAATGCATCCCCACCAGTTGGCTGAGGAAGGGACCAGTTGGAGGGTGAGTATCTGGACTATCCAGACTGTGTAGAGGTAGGACTACCAGGCAGCTGCACTCAGGTTAAGGTAGGGTGGCATTAGGACAAGAAGGTTTGATGCACAAAGCAGGACAGGGGGAGGTAGGTCAGGGGTCACTGCAAGTTGTCACATGGAGCTAAGGGGAAAGTGGGGAAAACTGTTTCTCACTGCCCTTGCTGGGTACTGCACTTTCTCAGACTCTTTGAGAGAAAGGAGCCATTACATGAGAGTCAGGCTGGTCCTTGGAGCAGAGCTACACATGATTAATTGTATCAAGAAAAAGAAACAGTGTCTCCTTGCTGAGCTTTGTAATAGGCTTCATATAAATTTGCATGAAATATTATGTGGGATTATTGCAGCCAGCCAGCCAGGAGTTTGGCTTCAGGAGCCAAGATGAGGATGGGAGCCCAGCCAACAGGAGAGGCAGGAGATGAAGTGGATCATGTTTGCCAAGGCCAGGAAGAGAGCCAAACCATAGCTACAGTAGCATAGTAATGAGGAATGGGAACTGCATTCAACGCTGGTTCTTCTTATCATGATCATTATTGCTTTGAATCCCACTGTCTACCCTACTTGCCTCCCTGCCCCTGCCACAGGCCTCAGCAAGTTGCCAGATAACAGCAGGTAAAATAGAGTGCAGTAGTTTAAATAAAATTTGGCTGGAGCCCAAACTAGTGCAGATGAAACCACCCAGCCACTCACTCACAAGTACAGCCCCAACACTACAACAGGCACTTTCTTCCTACCCTGGGGATGTGGGGACATGTAGGGAGAGGAGTGACACTACATGCTGCTTGTAAGGTATTTTTCTCACAGCCACATGTTAAGGACAATCGGAGACAACTGGGATTTCAAGATATAGTTTGTTGGACCCTTCTGCTTCCTCTCACTCCCACATAGTTGATGTTCACTTTGGTTCCCACCTTAGTTATTGGTGTATGAGTGGGACATCGATCTCCAAAACAGATCCTACCATTCAAAGCTGGAGGGGCTGTGCAGGCAGCTGGATCACTGGCTCCCATCCTAGCACCGGCATTGTCCCTGGCTGTTTCAAGCAGAGTGGCCTACCTGGAGCCTAACATCTATGGACATATAAGGTACAATAAAACTTATGCTGCTATTTTGCTCCTGTTTCCTTCATGGGATAAATTGCAATCCCAGACCTTCCTAGAATGTTGAGTCTGCACCCAACCTGGCAGCCCGTTTCTGTAACGACCTCAACTCATCCTCATCCTCCAGAGATAGTCCAGATCTTCAAACACTTTGTGCCTTGGGATTCTTTCTGCAATTTCTGATTCTGTGCAGAGCTTCTTTGGACTTCATGTAACCAATAACTAGTGATGGAGGACCCAGCTTTCCAAAGACTCATTATCATCACAGCTTATTTATGCGGATGTTTTGCAGGCAATGACTACTGTTGGTAAGTTAAGAATTACTATTACCTTATTATTGCCTGCACAAAACAGGGCAGCACTAAATCTGCTCAGACAGACACCATGCTTTGTCTGCCTCTGAGGCCTTTTCACACAGGACGTGCTGCTTTCCCCAGGGCTGATGCTTTTTCAGCTGAGTGAGAAGCAGGGCACATACAAATCCTGGTGAAATAACGCAGTGTCAGGTGTGGGGCCAAGTCTGTGTGTGCAGACAACTCTCGCCTGGTGAAGGAAAGTGTTTTTTTCTCTCTTTTTCCCTCCAGCTGGAACAAAATGTGAAATCTTCTCATAAAAGCAAACTGAGAGATTCTTGTTTTCTCGAAGGATGCAGAGCAAAGAACTGAATTTCTTCTCCCAGCCAACACAGAGGGAGTTCCCCTCCTGGAGGACCGTGCTTGCCAGTTTCACAGGGTGTTAGAAAAGGGTTGTGCTCAACAAGGGCTCCATGTGCTGGGGACTTATCTCTTTTCTGCCCAGTAACATCTCTTCAGTTTAACTTCCATAAGTGTAGTTTCTCTCCTGCCTTTG
The DNA here is from genome assembly GCA_013399175.1 of Odontophorus gujanensis. Taxonomy (NCBI): domain Eukaryota; kingdom Metazoa; phylum Chordata; class Aves; order Galliformes; family Odontophoridae; genus Odontophorus; species Odontophorus gujanensis. The sequence goes on along the minus strand of VXAB01005862.1, from coordinate 36,472 downwards.
CCTTGCTTGTGAAGAAAAGCAAGTTTCTTACATGTCTTGTGCCAAATATAGTTCTAGCTCTATGTTTTGAGGTATCCTCTGCCCAGAGAAGCCTTAGAAGAGATAATATGCAACTTCCATTAAAAAAAATTTGAGACCTATTATGTTTTCATGTCCATATAAATATATATTAAAACCTATGGCTTATATCGTACATGTAGTGTCACTCAGGACATAAATAAAACTTTTCATGTTTAGAAGAAAAATACACAACTATGGCAGCTCCTCTTCAAGAAAAGATTTGAAAATGAAACATTTTGAATGTAATGATAAGTTTTCTTTGTGGAAGTAGACATCTTGAAAGACTGTAATATACAGAGACAGGAGATCTCTGTTGTTCTGTACTCCTTTCTTTTTGCAGTCCTTTTCATTTTAGTAAGTTAATTTGGGCACTGCAAGCCACTGTTGGTTGTATATCCACACTCACTGGTCTGCCTGTGTCTTCCCTTGCAGAAGACAAACCAACATCAAACTTTAAGTAGAGTCATTTTGACCCTGGCAGTAGGCTTTTTGCTTTGTGTTGTTCATCACATCCTGCAGTTCTCATAGCAAGGGGTTTCATAATTTGATCTGAATAGAGACAGACAGAAAATTAGATTACTTACTCTATCCCTTGAGGCTGAGTCAAAAGTTTTGTTTTCCCAAAATGTTCAAATGAACTTCAAGTTTTGTGATGTGGCCAAATACCATGATTTGCATTCCTCTGTATTAACAAAATGAAAATTTCTTCAACTCACTATACCTCTTGCTTCTGCTCAAGATGTTTTTCTGTCTATGAGACAGAAATTGTTTATTTTTTTCCAACTCCTTTAGCACACTAGCAAGTTAGCCTTTGTCTTTCCTTCTTGCACATACTTAGCAACCACATACGTAGGGTTTCAGACAGGCACTCCTGGAAACCCATACTCCTAGACCTGTTTTCTTTAGTGCACATTGCACTGCAATACAATTAGCAAAGATTATCTCCCTCTGCATAGTAGCTCCTCACCCTTCTATTTTTCTCCAAGAAGAGAATTTCCTCCCCCTCACATATAAGAGCATCTTTGTATTTTCCTGCCTTTCTTCATTTTGTGTAGAGCACACTGATATATACATCCATGCGCAAGTCCTCCATCATAATACGGAAGAGTCTTTTTGCTTTCAGCAGACTGATACAGAGATCATGCAGCAGAAGAAATTGTAACAGAGATATGATCTCTGCTTTGGAACATTGTAGTTGAAAGATGAATAATAAGGCATTTTATCTGGGCTCCTCCATAAAAAAGCTGTTGCTGTGACTCATATGCAACCTAATGGCATTTGAAGGGGTTAAATACTCCTGGAAAGTGAGTTTTCGGATGAATTCCTTTTCCTCTTGGCCTCAACATAAGGCAGTACTCTATTAGACTTGACATTTCTTAATGTGAATTAGCAGCTCAGTGGAACAGGATCCAGAACTGAGTCCATTCCCTCTTCACATCCATGCATTAATGTAACAAAAGCAAAAAGGTGTCAGCAAGGCTAAGAATAACTGAACAGATCTCATGCCAATTTGGAATAAAATATAGGACCCTCCAGAAGTGGAAGTAACTTGGTTGCTTCTGAACTCTAAGAAAGGCAGGCATTTTAAATCACCCTTCTCCAAACCACAAAAAATAAATAAATAAATAAATAAAAAGACAAATTGAGGTACTGAATGTAAAATACAAACTAAAAACTAAAAAAAAAAAAAATCAAATGAGTCATTTCATCATTTTGGTAGGACAAACAAGAAGTAATGCCAAATTATCTCTCTAGACTATAAATCACCTTTACCATCTTGCAACAGATTTCATCGATGACTTTAAAATATGCAAGTGCTCCCTTGTCCCATTTCCACTGCTGTCCTGGGAGGGTCTTTTCACCCACTGCCCTTGTTCAAAATGTTCCATCAATTTTGTTACCTCAATCTTACCATGTCTCATGAGGTAAGATTGAGGAGCCCAGCTAGACATGAAGATGTGCCATCCAGGAAACCAGACCAAAACTGGTATGTTTAAAAACGTGTTTGATGAGAGCACAGGATGACAGAGAGGGGAAAGGAGGCAAGGGATGTTTTTCAGCCAATGTTTTCCTTCCCCCCATCTTCTCACAGATGCTTGCTGTTGTCCAGCAACACAGAGAAAGATGTGGGAAGGAGGAATGATAACCAGTTTCTCATGACACATCTGTCTCTGGATCCTTATGGGAGACACAGTTGCATAAAGAGAGGAGGGAGAGGAGAAAGGGGGTTTCACTTTCAACTTTATAATGATGGAGTTATTTTAAGTAATATCTTTGAAATAAAAAAACACACGTTCTCTGTTCTGCAATGTGCTGGGGAAGGCTCAAACACCAGGCTGGGTTGCCTGGGGTTGCAGGCCCCGCCAAAGCAAACAAGGAGCTCTGAGGTGGGTCTGAGGCGAGCTGGTCATCAGCAAGGAGTGGTGAAAACAGCCAAGTCTGAAGGAGTGTGGCCTGGTTGGCAAACAGGGAGCACAGTGTTGACTGTCCCTCAGGTATTTCCCTTTGAGTTTGTTGCTTTCTTGGAGCACACCACTNCTCCTGGAAAGTGAGTTTTCGGATGAGTTCCTTTTCCTCTTGGCCTCAACATAAGGCAGTACTCTATTAGACTTGACATTTCTTAATGTGAATTAGCAGCTCAGTGGAACAGGATCCAGAACTGAGTCCATTCCCTCTTCACATCCATGCATTAATGTAACAAAAGCAAAAAGGTGTCAGCAAGGCTAAGAATAACTGAACAGATCTCATGCCAATTTGGAATAAAATATAGGACCCTCCAGAAGTGGAAGTAACTTGGTTGCTTCTGAACTCTAAGAAAGGCAGGCATTTTAAATCACCCTTCTCCAAACCACAAAAAATAAATAAATAAATAAATAAAAAGACAAATTGAGGTACTGAATGTAAAATACAAACTAAAAACTAAAAAAAAAAAAAATCAAATGAGTCATTTCATCATTTTGGTAGGACAAACAAGAAGTAATGCCAAATTATCTCTCTAGACTATAAATCACCTTTACCATCTTGCAACAGATTTCATCGATGACTTTAAAATATGCAAGTGCTCCCTTGTCCCATTTCCACTGCTGTCCTGGGAGGGTCTTTTCACCCACTGCCCTTGTTCAAAATGTTCCATCAATTTTGTTACCTCAATCTTACCATGTCTCATGAGGTAAGATTGAGGAGCCCAGCTAGACATGAAGATGTGCCATCCAGGAAACCAGACCAAAACTGGTATGTTTAAAAACGTGTTTGATGAGAGCACAGGATGACAGAGAGGGGAAAGGAGGCAAGGGATGTTTTTCAGCCAATGTTTTCCTTCCCCCCATCTTCTCACAGATGCTTGCTGTTGTCCAGCAACACAGAGAAAGATGTGGGAAGGAGGAATGATAACCAGTTTCTCATGACACATCTGTCTCTGGATCCTTATGGGAGACACAGTTGCATAAAGAGAGGAGGGAGAGGAGAAAGGGGGTTTCACTTTCAACTTTATAATGATGGAGTTATTTTAAGTAATATCTTTGAAATAAAAAAACACACGTTCTCTGTTCTGCAATGTGCTGGGGAAGGCTCAAACACCAGGCTGGGTTGCCTGGGGTTGCAGGCCCCGCCAAAGCAAACAAGGAGCTCTGAGGTGGGTCTGAGGCGAGCTGGTCATCAGCAAGGAGTGGTGAAAACAGCCAAGTCTGAAGGAGTGTGGCCTGGTTGGCAAACAGGGAGCACAGTGTTGACTGTCCCTCAGGTATTTCCCTTTGAGTTTGTTGCTTTCTTGGAGCACACCACTACGAGCAAATGTTCCATGATGCTTAGATGAAGGATGGGGGCTCGCATATTGGGCATGAGCTTTGTGTGCATTTCAGGCTGGAATTTGCTTTAATATGTTTTTCAGGCTTTGATCTTCCTGGATCTGGCTGGACATTCTGCTGGTGAGGGGAGTGGTGACACATTGCACCCTACTGTGCTGTCAGCCTGGCTCACAGGTTCACTAGCCTCTGTGTGGCCAAGTCCAGTCAAACACTGCTTCCCTGGCTAGCAGTTCACAGTATCACACCTTGATACTTATTCTGCACCTATAAAAACCTACTTCCACATGCCCTCAAAGGAAGTATTTAACTACAGTTATGCACTGAGAGTGGGTCTGGATGCTAACTTCCTCAAAGGCGATGTGTTTTCTAACAGGGAAGCACTGGTTCAATTGCATCCCCAAAACCCAGGTGTTATTGTTAACTGAGTTTAAAAAGCTGTCTCAGATGAGAGAGGTCTGAGAGGCCCATTTTCAAGCAGAAACAAACCATCTGCTTTTCTGAGAAAGGATCAAACACCTGACTCAAGGCTGTCATACTGCTTTTCAATGGGTGAAAAATGATTATGCTGTGCTCTACTCTCAACCAGTATTGCCCAGCACTGGTGCAAGGGAGGAGGATGCCAGTCTGCAGTGGCTTTTGGAGTCTGCTCAGGTACTGCAGTAGTTCTTGGGATTTAGACATGCATATTGAGGAGTGGGGAGTCCCAAGGCCATCCTGGATACTCGAGACATTAATGGAAAAATACTCACCTGTTTTCCCTTCTTGTCTACTTTTCTGGCACACAAGGACATTTTCACAGTTTGAGAGGAAAAATTAGATAGGGAAAAAAGAGAGAACATCTGTGTCATTTGGTATTTTCAGCTGCAGGTCTTCATATTATGAACCTCATGTACAGATGGCACAGCAGTTAATCGTGGTGGAACTTCTTACTATAAGCATGTCTACATTCAAAACAATATACAGACTGAGGGATAAGGCTTCATTCAAACACCTTTTGTTCACCAAATGATCATTTTACATCTGAATTTGCTAAGTGCCCACAAATTGAAGTCAGTGAGGAGCAGAGGGTACTCAGCATTCCTGAGAATTATCCCCAGGATATATAAGTATTGCATTAAGTCTCCTTAGTATTTTACAGATTTGGCTGATTTTCAGTATCTTTAAAGCATGACACTGTGCATTTGTAATATTCTTTCCTTCAGTATGGGTGTGTTGCCTGTGGTGGGAGTACTGGTATAAGAACTTACCTCAAAACAGACCTTAAATCCCATCTCACATTTTCCCAGAGGTATTTGTTTACACAGAGGGCTTTGTTATGGTAGTAATCACTAATGCGTTTGAAGATTGTTCACATGGTGATTAATCTAGTATTATTGCACAAAGTTGTTAGATACGTTAGCATTATTTACATATTACAGGAAGAGAAATGAGGAATATTAACCCATGAGGGGCCAAGAGAGGCTGTAGGAATGACAGAAAAGGAAGAAACATCTCCAGAGTTAAAAGGCTAATGCCTTAACCATGTGAGTATCCTCTCTAAGGTTTTATTTTTGCCATATCCTTTTTTCTGCTTGATCACTTAGGAGAAAATGACTTGTCCCTGGATAACATTTTATATGCTGGAACTAAAAATAGGAATTCTTTTCTTCTCCTGTTAAATAATAGTACTGTAAGTGTACAGCATGGGAACCTGCACACATACAAAAACAAAAACAAAAACAAAAACAACAACAATAAAAAATAGGAAGCAAGAAGAAAAACAGATATAAGACAGCTGTGGGAGAATAAGAAGCTATGGAGGAAAAGGTCCTCTGGAAGTATCCAGAGAGATGCTAGTTCCGAAACACTCCTCCCCATTCAAGATTTTTCTTACTATTTACCTTAATGCCTTTTTGATATATAAATATGGGATCAAAGTACTTTTGGCTTAATCTTCACATGTGATGCATGTATCTGCAAAGATTTGCTATGTTTCTTTAACAAGATTCCCACCATCAAGCTGGAGAGGCACTGACCAAAAGCCAAGGGAGACAAATCAGAAATTTTAGTAGGCTTTAATCTTTGTCTCTAAATACAGCTTTGTTGTTGTTGTTGTTGTTATTCATAGAATCTTTTGAGACGGAAGAGACACTTAAAGGTCATCTAAACCAACTCCCCTGCAATGACATTGACATGTAGAGTTAGATGAGGTTGCTCAGAAATCCATGCAGCCTGACATTTAATGTCTCCAAGGATGAGTCTTCCACCACCCCTCTGGGCAGCTTGTTCCAGTGCCTCACTACCCTTATTGTAAAAGACTTCCTCCTTATATCCTGTCTATATCTCCCCTAATCCTATCACCACAGACCCTGATAAAGATTCTGTCCCCTTTAGATATTGGAAGGCCACTAACAGGTCTCCCCAGAGCCTTCTCTTCTCTAGGCTGAACAACTGCAGTTCTTTCAGCCTGTCTTTGTAGGAAAGGTGTTCCATCTCTTGGATAATTTTTGCATTCCCCCTCTGTGTGTGCTCCAACAAGTCTATATCTCTCCTGTGCTGGGGACAGAGTACTCCAGGTGAGATCTCACCAGCACAGAGTAGAGAGGCAGGATCACATTCCTCAACCTGCTGACCACATCTCTTTTGTTGCAGTTGAGGATACATCGGCTTTCTGGACTGTGAGGGCACATTACTGGCTCATGTCCAGCTTGCTATCCACCAGTACACCCTCTTCTGCAGCACTGTGCTCTAACCTTACGTCTCCCAGCTTGTATTGGTAGTGGGGGTTTCTGCAACCCACGTGCAAGAACTTGCACTTGGCTTTGTCTCTTGAAATTCTCCTGGGCCCAGTGTTGACCATAGCACACAGATTGGTGTCATCAACAAACTTGCTGAGTGCACACTCTATCTCACTGTTGATGTCACTGATGAAGATATTGAAGAGCACTGGCCCTTGTACAGACCTCTGAGGGACACCTCTTGTTATCAGGACACTGAGCTATTGAGTACTACTTTCTGGATAAGATCTCACAACCAGTTCTATGCCCATCAAAAAATCCACCCATCAAATAAATATCCTTCCAAAGTTAAGAGAAGGATGTTTTCAGGTACCATGTCAAAGGTTTTACTGAAGTCCAGATAGTTGTTAACAGTAGCTCTTCTTTTGTGCATTTAGGCAGTTACACTGTCATAGAAGTTCACTGGTTTGATCGGGCAGAATTTGCCATTGGTGAAGCCACGCTGGTTGTCTCATATCACCTCCCTCCCTTCCATATGCCTTAGGATAGCTTCCAGGAGGATCTGTTCCATGATCTTCCCAGCACAGATAGAAAGTTTTGAGTAACTGTAAATCCAAAATAGCCTGGGAGTGGTGGTTTTTTTTATTGTCTTTGCAAACACAAAGAATACACAGTACTTCATAAATTCTGCTGTCTCCTCAGGCTGGTTTTGCAATAGTTTTGCCAAGTCCAACAGTTTCTGATAGAAGATTCACTTCTCTAGTTCCTGTTCCTCTGTTCATCACTGCAGGGCTGCCAATTCACTTCGCAGTGCATCACAGCTTCTCACTGGATCTGACAGTTTCTACACCAGATTAAGCCAAACAGCTATTCCAAAACTTCAGTTCCTGGAATCTCACACAAGAGCAGACTCTGCTCAAAAGATCCTACTCAGAATGGATGAGACTCCTGGCTGCAATTTTGTTCAGTATCTGGGAGAAAGGGGAAATTGCAATTGTCTGACCAAAATAATTGCTTAAAGCCCAGGCCCTGGGCCTTACAATACATGGACTTCTCTCTTCACAGTGAGAGTAAGAAATTTTTTTAAAATCCAGTTCGGGAACTAGAATTCCAGATACAAGATAATTAATCTATCAATATTGTATCTCTCTGACCCTACAGAGAGATACAAGGGTGCTTGTTTCTTCCAAACAATCTTTTGTGAAAGCTACCATTAGTTTAGGATGTCTTTAGACACGGCAAGAAAAAACAGCATTACCCCTTTATTCTTATACTAATGTGTGTTTTCATTTTGTGGGAATCTATGCTGCATTTAGGTACTTTGTTAAATATTTCTCAGTGCCAGTGCCTGTGAAATGCTGCACTGAACAGTGCATGCAAGCTGAGGTAACCTCTGTCAGAAAAAGAGAGACCCCAAATTACCTTTGGGTCCTCAGGGAACAGCTGTAACTTGCCTTTGAGTGATGATTCTAAAAAATTCTGGGTGCTGGTACCAGAACAAGCAGCAGCTTTTAGGTACATGCATAAGCAGGGGGAGGCATTTGACTGCTCACACGATAAGGGCACAGCATGACTTTGGGAACCCTAGCATTAGAGCACAATCAGTGCCTTACAATGCACACTTCCTTATTAGCATCATGTTTTATATAGCACCTACAGGGCAGTGGTGGCATTTTGCAATAGTGTAACTTGGGTAGGAATGTCATAGTAGTCACTGGACAGAAAGAAAGTCATCTATCAGTTAAGATTCCTGCATACACATTCCTGTGGATAATCTGGTGGACTTTTTCTCTTCAGAGCACAAGGATCCTTTTTACAGACTTAAAATAACTGGTGGGGAGCATGTCCAGCATAGTGCCCATGAAAGATATCCTTCTAATCTACTGCTTGCAGCTGTGGTGTCTTGGCTAAGAATAGCTGAAATGTATTTCCTCTTGAAGCCAAATCATATGTAGAATTAAAATGAAACTAACTACAGGGTTCAGACAAGTCTTTCAATTGTGATGCTTATATTTATCATTAAATCCAACATACATTTATAACATACAGAATGCAAATTTTTAAAATTTGTTCTAAAAAATCATTCACCAATAAATAGATAGATGGATAGACAGATGGATAGATAAATAGATGGATGAAAGAACAGCAAAAATGCATTACGGAAGAAATTTAGCATGCTTTGATGGCCAGCACCGATTTGTTACACACAGTCGTAATCCCCTCAACTCAGGAGCTACCATCTTCTAGTTGGACTCATAAAATTACAAACAATGTGTGTTGCTCGACTTTTAGGTGTGAGTGTCCCAGGAAGTAAAAAAGATGAGCAGGCCTTGGGCTCATGCTTGTAGCTGAGCACTCTAAAGAGGAACCAGGAATCTTCACATAATCATTTCGAGAATTCCAGTCAAAAAGCCCTTCATTAAAAAAAAAAAAAAAAAAAAAAAAACCTCCATGTGCTGCTGTGATCGGCAAGTAATTTGAAGGAATCAAGAAATACTGTCCTTCTGCAGGAACAGTTCATGCATACTTAACAGGATTGGAAAAATAGAGTATAATGAGGTTTTTGTGTCTGGGTGGATAATGAATGGTTTTTTAATGTCTACAGGGCTTTACAGGTGAAATTTGAGCCAGCAAACTGGCATTAAGCCAAAACCAACTCAGCTCCTCTCTCAAATTGGCTGCAAGGCACAATCATATTCTCTGTTCCTTTTCTCCCCTTCACTTCTTAAAAGGATAATTCTTGAAAATTTACATTAATGAACAGATTTGAGGAGGGGAAAGGTATAGGGGAACTTGCTTGCTTGCTTTCTGGTAAATGCTTAACTTGAGGTCCTCTGTCTACTCTCAGGAGCCATTTAGATCTCATCGACTCGCACAGAGAGGTGGGAAACCAAGCACCCTAATATTTTCTCTTATCTAAACTTTGTTAATAAATTTAGAGGAGAACATCTCTATCCTTCTTCAGTCTCTGATCCGTTTTGCTGAGCTGCCTTGACAGGCTTTGAGAGATGTTACAATGATAAAAGCCAGAGGTGGAGAAACAAAGACATTCCTTTCAAGTTTTCTAGTCTTCAGCTAGCTGGTGACATTGATGGTGTTCCCCGGTGAGGTCACATTTTTGTGGGCTCCTGATGGACTTGCAACAAAGAAGAAGTTACCTCCTAGGACAAGGTCTCAAAACTGCAAATTCAGTCTCATTGGAAGGACTCTGTTTCCAAGCACAAATGCATTTTGCAAGTTAAGGTGTATGTGGTGTCCAAGACAATGCTTTGGGTGCTCCAGGGACTTGCAGGGCTGACCTGGCAAGCTTATGTCTGGCAAAGTCATTGCTATGTTTTTTGTTACTCTGGTAGGCATGTGTGGTAAGGTGAACGATGTATTTTCTCTTTGCCAGTGAGCAGAGAAGCCTCCTAGAAAATTGTCTGTTGTCAGTTTTTCACAGTGAATTTTACCCACATTATCCCTGGTGCAGAAACATGGTCAGCTTGGAAACAGAATATGGAAGAAAAATAATGGCTCAGCATTTCAGCCTCAGCGGGACAATGGGTTTATTTTCACTGCATCGTGGAAGGAGCAGGAGAGGTAAGACTGCTGAGCTGTACTGAAACTGGTCTAGTATCACAGACAGGCTTTATGCCATTTATCTATGCCAGTCTGACATGAACCACTCAGTGCTTTCTGTTAAATGCTCCCTTGCATGCTGCAGATATACACATCCACAGTTTTGCTCAGTCTCTGCAATTACTCTGCTCTTTCATTGCTTCATCAGTGGTAACCTTTCACTGTGAAAGATTAGATAAGAAGGGGGTGCATTTGTCTGATTTCTTTCTTTTATATCAACACTTCTGACATTTTGGACACTCAATATTCAGTCTTAGTTATCCTTTTCTTTTAACAGAGAGTTTATTCACCTTAAAGTTGCATTTTATTAAATGAATGAGGTTCTGTGTCTCTTTTTTATTCCTGAAACATCACTATAAACATGACACAGAAGATGGCTACATGGACACTGCTAGGGCCACAATAGTGATCCAAGGGATGGAGCACCTTTCCTACAAAGACAGGCTAAAAGGACTGCAGCTGTTCAGCCTAAAGAAGAGAAGGCTCTGTGGAGATCTGTTAGTGGCCTTCCAATATCTAAAGTGGGAATATAAGAAAGAAAGGAACAGAATCTTTAGCAGAGTCTGTGGTGATATTTAGAGCTGGATTTAAGGAAATCCTTACAATAAGGATGATGAGGTACTGGAACAGGTTACCCAGAGGAGGTCCAGAGGAAACTTCATCCTTGAAGACATTCAATGCCAGGCTGCATGGATTTCTGAGCAACCTGAGCTAGCTGTAGATGACCCTGTTCATTGCAGAGGATTTGGACTAGTTGACCTCTAAGGGTCATCTCAAAAGGTTATAGGATTCTATGAATCTATGAACTTGAGCTAAACTTCTACCTTGGGTCAAAATGTGAAAATAATTTGGTTATTTTCTCCTTAGCTCCTAGAGGGTTTGTGTTCATTAGAGAAATGAAGCCAGTACACAAACTGTCCCAGGACTCTTCTCCAGCTCTTACTCCAACAGTTTATCCTTCACTTTCCTACCCTAACTAATAAAAATCCTGCAATTCTCTGGCATGTCTATCTGTGGGTAGGCAGCTACAATTGAGGTCTTAAAGCCAGTTTGTTGCCTTGATATGGAAGATATTTTACGTGGATAAATATCTGTTTTCACACAATTTTCATAAAAATATATGTTTATAAACCATGTGAATAATTCTTCAACTAGATCAGCCACATCACCTAAATGCTCAGGAGTTATTACTTTGTGAAATTTGTTATAAATTTTTTTTCATCTAACCTCATTTGGCTTAGACCTCTCTGTATTTTCATGCTTGCATCATATGTTTTAGAGTTTTTTCCTGAGAGTAACCAAGACATATAGAGTAAATAAAGGAACTAGCTAAACAGACAAACAGAAATAACTGGTAACATACTGGCTCACCATTTCCTGAAAGCAATGGGGAATTTATAAATCAGAGATGGAAAAACCCCATTAATTAATCTTGTCTATCCCCCCTGCCAATGCAGGTTCAATCAAGGGATGCTACTAGCCAAGCTGCTTTTCAATTTCCAGCTCTGTCTTTTCATAGAATCACAGAACTGTAGGGGTTGGAGAGGATCTCTAGAGATCACCAAGTCCAACCCCCTGCCAAAGCAGCTCTCTAGACCAGGTTGCACAGGTAGGTGTCCAGGTGGGTATCGAACATCTCTAGAGAAGGAGACTCCAACACTTCTCTGTGCAGTCTGTGCCAGTGCTCTGTCACCTGCACTGTGAAGAAGTTTCCACACATATTTGTGCAGAACTTCCTATGCATCAGTTTTTATTATTTTCCTCTCATCCTATTGCCACACACTGCTGAGAAAAGTCCAGCCTCATCACTTTACCTCCCGCTCCTGAGATATTTATAGACATGGATCAGAGCCCCTCTGAGTCTTCTTTTTTCAAGGTTGAACAGACCCAGGTCTCTCATCCTTTCCTCATAAGGGAGGTGTTCCACACCCTTTATCATTTTTGTGGCCCTCTGCTGGACTCTTTCAAGAAGAGTCCTGTCTCTTTTGTACCAGGGAGCCCAGAACTGGACACAGTGCTCCAGGTGAGGCCTCACCAGGGCAGAGATGTTTGTGGAGGATGAGCACTGCTCTTGTAAATAGATATTGCCCTAATCAGTAGTAGTTATTAATGATGGAATAACTGTCTGGATGTAAAAGGTAAAAGTTAAAAAAATAAAATCAGAAGTGATCTGAGAGGAGAATCTGATAAGGCATAAATAGAGTGTGATGACAGAGCAGAACGCAGATAAGACTATAAGTATTTGTTTATTTCATATCGGTAAACATTTGGGTTGAACCAATTCATCTGTGGAAGCAGAGAGGCAGTTTGTGCTACAGAAATCATTCTGGCACCAATGTGTCAGGATCTTTAGCTCAATATTTTTGTTCACGTTGTTCTCATTGGTTTTGTTCCATTCCTAGTGTCTGACAGCAAGATTCAGGCTTTTGTCTGGCATTATTTCATTTCACATGAATTTAGAGCTGTTTAAAGTAGGTGTCTTTATTGTTTTATATCCTGGATTCTCTAAGTATGTAAGTTAGCTGCAGCTAAGTGAACTGCCTCTGGCTGTCCTGTCAGGATGTCATCCTAGTAATTAAAACAGAAGAACTCATTCCCCATCTCATTCATTCTCAAGCTGCTGAATCAAAACAATAATTCCACACGTACTTAGGTAATGTCCTAAATTGGTCATTCTGAAAATGTATTCAAGTTATCAGCAATGTGTTATACAAAATACAAATCAGATATGGCAAGCAACTTCTATTCAAGTAGGAAGCAGGATATTTACTATCTCTTTCTGGTTCCCCATACCAGGCAGAAATAGTAACATTTATAATATAATTAAGTGTTAATACAATCACTACTGTGAAACTCAACATAAACAATTGCAGAAGGAACTGTTGCTTGAGTTAGTCATTAAATTAGGCCAATCCAATCACAGTGAACTGTAGCATATGAGTGACATTTCAGGTGATGAGAAGCATAGGTACACAGGTGCTGAAGATTTATCTAGTTTTTAATTTACATAATACCTCCAAAAGAAGGAAAGCTAATGGTCTATTTCAATAGAAATTGCAAAGAGAATGTCAGAGAATTCAATGCAGGAGCTAGTGTCTTTAAACTTTAGAGGCACCTTGGGAACTTGTGCTTCAACTGCATTAGCACTTTGAAGGAGTATCAACAGACCCTCAAGGAAACCTTAATGGATTCTGTAAGTCCAGAAAATCATAAGATAAAATGGGTGAAAAATAGGAACTCTTTGAAAGTCAGAAATAATTCATAAACAGAAATACATAAACGCACTTTGGCTTTCTAATCATACATGGAATAGAACACAGAAAGTTCTCAGTGATCTCTTAAGCATGCATGTGAAAGACAATAGGCATAAAAAGTCCAGTGGGGAAGGAAAAAAAAAAGATATGTACACGTTGGAGCACCAAATTAGTTGCTACCTGCTAATGTAAAAGTGTTTGAAAAGTACCTTTATGAAAAGTCTGAGGTTTTTTTGAGACTTTGCACTGAGTGATTTGCCATCCTAGCATTCATACTAACTATATATCAGTATAGCTCTCTTGATTTCAACAACAACAACAACAACAACAACAAACACAAACCACCAATCTTCCAATTCAAAGATTAGAGCAGTTTAAATTAGATGTAGGGCTAGTTCTGATGGACACCCAAGTTAAGTTGTGGGTCAGTTAGTTTAGAACTACACTGAGATGAAGAAAAGGGGACTTGGTTTTGAGAGGATAAGGAGAGAAACATAAGAATATGAACCAACTCTATACTTCCAAAAGATTTGTTTTCTTGTTTGTAGAAAGCAAAATTTACATCCCCTATCTTTGCCATCTGAGTTTTCTTCACATCTTTCATCACATACCACTTAATTTCTTTCTTTTCCCCATTCACTTATTTAATTTTGTTTCCTTAGCTGGAAATAGTTGTCTCCTGAAAACATAGTTTTGCTTAAAATGTAGATGCGCTTAAATGTACAGACTACTAGAATGTATAAATGTACTAAAGAATTCAAGCATATTGCCATTGTTTAATATCATTAACATAGGAACGAGAAGGTACCCTGAAGGAAACAGGTTGTCATGCATAATTAATATTTATGTGCTGAAGTGAGACACTGCTGTCACTTACTGGCTTCTGAGTCTAGTGCTGGGGAGCACCCACAATATGGTATAGTTTTTTTTTGTGTGCGTGTGATATGCTGCACAGTGTTTGAAGCTAGTAAATTGAAGAGAAAATCACACATCCAATATAATCTGGTATATTAAGCCTTGATAAAGCATATTCTATGGAACAAAGCATCTCCAGGGTAGAATTACAGCTTGATATGTAGCTGAGTGGATTTTATTATTAAAAATACATGACAAATTATAGGCCCCATATGTTTCTGATTTTACTGATTTTAAAAATAGAAAGTGAAAGCTCCCAGCTGGGGGCCCAGCTGCTGCTAAATGCTAATAGAAATCATAGCCAGGAGTGTGAGTTGTAAATGCAGCAGCATACAACTGAAGTTGTGGGAGAATTCTGTTTCTCCTTAGTTTGCAGCTGAATCTCATGTGGAGAGATTTCCCCTCTGCCTGAAGGATCAACTGTCTCTACTCTGGAGCAGATGCAGGCGTGTTTAGCTTTGAGATTCTCAAATATTGATACTGCTCTGACAAAACTGTAATTCCAGAAACCTGTTGTTATTGCCACTATCTTCTTTTAAAATCGTTCATGTCTTAACACTAGTAAAATGCATCCATATGGGCTGCTGAGAAGGAACCAGGCCACAGCCTTACTAACATCGCACACTGAGGTGGAAAAGCTGCCCAGCAGTTGAGGGCAGTTTTAATGACTCACAGAAACAGTGAAGAACAGAAGCAAAGGCAGGAATGGCAATGAGTTGTCACAAAAAGAGAGTACTAGTGACTGCCTTTTAGGCAGACACTGATATCTCCCCCCATGTCCTGGTTTCATCTGGAACGGAGTTGATTTTCTTCATAGTGTGTGATATGATGTTATGTTTTGCTTTTGGAGAAAAACAGTGTTGTTAACACATTGATGTTTTACTTATTGTTGAGTAGGACTGTATAGATCCAAGGGCAGTAAATTTTTCAGTTTTTCATACTGTCCTGATGGTTAGCGTGACTGAGGGAGCACCTTTGAGGGTGAGTCAAGAGAGGACACAATCAGGACAACTGACTTATATTGGCCAAAGGGATATTTCATACTGTATGATATCATGAGAAAAGAAGTTGAAAAACATAGGGAAGTTGGCTGGGGAAGGGCAGTTGCTGCCTAGTTCAGTCAGTGGTGAGAAAATATGTTGTGTTTCACCTGTTTGGTATACATATATATGAGCCACAACAAATGGAAGGACCAGTGCATTTGCCATCATACAAACAAAAACTTCTAGTAATAGGGAATAAAGGAAGAGCAGCCTGAACAGTCACCAGGGCTTGCAGACTCCCTTGAGAGCACCCTGGCAGGCCAGAGTCTTGTTTATTATTGGAATTAACCAGACAGATCACTCCACCAACTAAGAACGGCCATGCACTACTACCCACAGAATCAAAAAAGAGCTCTCAGTTTGCTAATCCTGTCCATGCCCAGGCCAGTTGAGGTTCCCCATGTTGAAGTATATTTACATATATAATATTATCAGTACTATTATTTTTTCTCTTCCTTTTCTTAGTAAAGAGTTTTTATTTCAATCTACATGTTCTATTTTGTTGTTGTTGTTTTTTTTGGGGGGGGTTTCTTTGTTTGTTTGTTTTTTACAGATTCTCTCCCCCATCCTACTGGGAGGGGGAAATGAGCAAATGACTGTGTGGTGCTTAGCTGTCTGCCAGGTTAAACTGTAACGCCCCAGAAATGTTCTATTGCCTTCTGTCTGGAAGGTCCTATGGGAAAGAATCTATCAGGAGGAACAGCTGTGGAGGTCAAGCATCTCCTCTTCCAGCAGAGAATAGCTTGCACTGAGTCACTGTTTTCAATATAACAGCAGAAAACCTATCCTGCTTTTGTTTGTGCTTTATTTTGGGTTGTTTAAAATGCACCTACTTGAAAAGTCCTATACATATCAGATTCGGCTTATCTTTCCAATCTTCTGTCCGAAGTGGAATGCTTTTCTATGAATAGACTTTAAAATGCAAATGCAAACAGTCTTTTTATCTCTTCCTTTTAAAAGGGACAAAGAACAAAACTGTGAAAAGTAGTTTTAAACTACTGGATAAGGTTCTGTGCAGGATCAGTGCAATGAGAACCTCCAAAGAGAACAGTCTCTACGCAACTTCTGTCTCTTGATCTTTAATGTCTGCAGCTCTTCTGATTTGTATAGCAGGGAAAATAAGAAATACTTTTTTGTTTAATCATGCTGTCTCCTAACTTACTAAGAATTTAACGGCTGGACTGGACCACCTAACTAGAAGACTGACTTTAAAGGCAACTTTTGATGACAGAAACACTTGGTTAGGGAATTTTTGAAGCAACAGCACCCTCTAATGGAAGTGAGAAAGATAAAGTGATCATGGGCAGCTACAGTTGGGAACATACGTTTTATTTTTTCTATTTTTGTTAACCATTGTGCAAGAATTATTTCCTCTCCTATTCTTCCAGGAACAATAAGATATTTTGCCTATATAAACGTAAAATGAAGAAGAAATATTTTTCATTGTAGAACAAAGGTTTCAGTGTAGATGCTTTCTACAACCTGAAAAACTAAATATTATCTTGATATTTTCTGAAGATATATAGAGAGATGTACAAGAACATCTTTAGGTTGTTTAGGTAAGCTATAAAATGCACAAGCAAAAAATTGTCTCCGCCTGAGTTGCTGTTTGTACTCTAAGGGAGCAACAACTGACACAAGGGATCAAAGGACATGGTAACTGCTTCACTGCGGGCACTTATTCTTGCACAGTTAGTTCATAAAGTTATTTCATAAGAATGAGTGTAGGTGCTCTGCGTGAGCTATAATCACTACTAAGGCTGTGTTGGAAAGCCCAGTTTTACACATCAAGATAGGTGTTTCACAGATGATGAAATCCAAACAGCATGGCTAATTTGCATAATGTCACATAACTGGGAGGTCTCCCAGTCACATTGGTGCCTGTATCTGCAGATTAGACCTTTCTTCATTCCCATACTGAGGATGAACATTGGTGTACCTTCAGATAAACTCCATGCATATTCCCTAATAGCCCTTTCTCACCCTGTGTGTCATCATGTGGTTGCAGGGGACTAAGAGCTGTGAGAAATGACCATGTCACCAAGGCTCTCACCTCTGTGTTACTACAGAATCAGTAGTATCTTGAATGGTACAACTGCATATGCTTACCATTTAGTAATCATTCACTCTCATTTTCCCCTAGGACTACACAGGACTATGCAATACAAAGGATGTGCAAGTTCTACAAAGCCACATCACAAAGAAGAGGTGTGATGTGTCCAGACATGCTGACCACATCTCCTCTATGAAAAATTCTCAAGCATTTCCTAAGAACAACTAGAGAGTAAGTTAGTCAAATCAGGCCAGTATCATGTTCTGGCTGTGTGCATCTTGTGCTTTTCTCATGATACTTGTCAGTAAAATAAGTAAGAGTGATTGTCTCATCCTCAAAGACTGAATGTGTAAAATAATGTTATGTCTGTATCATAGCATCCATGTGGAAGCTGACGTAGTACCGTGGTTAAAGTTGCAAAACAGCTTCTGCTCCAAGTCTCTTCTGTGTTTCTGAAAGGTTCTTCTTTCTAGGCTGAAATTTTCCATTACTGAACTCAGCCAATGAGGAAAATCCATTCAAACATTCTATGAAAGTGGAAAACAGAATGTAACTTCTCTGGAAAATTATTTTGAAAAATGTTTTCCCTCACATCCAGTGATGAAAATAAGAGCAGAATATAACACTGCTTCAGTTAGGAAGCCAACTAATCTTTATTTAAGGACATGATTCTTATTTCATTGGATTCTCTCTTATGTATCTCACCTGATGTTATTCTTCTTTTGTGCTGATTTAGCTGACATCAGAGCTAGTGGGTATTTTGCCATGGCATCATGGATATTTTTTTGTGAGCAGTATGAATGTGAAGGTCTTGTTACTTAGAAGAATGTGAATATTGTCACTGTTAAGACACTTTGGCCTATGCTTTGAGATGCGGGAGCTGCCCCTCCTCACTATCTGCCTCACCATGGGCCTACCGAGAAGGCTGCCATCTTCCAATTGTTACTCAAGGCCTGCAACTTCGGAGAAGTCATTAGTGTTCTTATTCATTAGCTTCATTTGTATAATTTTCTAGAAATGTAATTGAATATAAATCACAAAGTTCATTTAATTTTGCTACAGATTATGGTAAAATATATATTTCTCCTGGGTGAATTATATCTAATATAGAGCTCTTTCATGTAATTATGACTAAGTGAATATTATTCTGTATATACTCCCTGTATCAACATTTTGTGCATAAGTTTGTGTTATCACTAGATAACAAGAGGCATGGGGTAGACATATTCCTACAAAATAATACTGTTTTCTTACTATGAATCTTAGAAGTAGACCCATACTTTCACACTCTTTCATCTGTTTCTGTCATTTAAGCAACAATGTAACATTTAGAGAATGCTAAACGTAAGGGATGGGTTTTCCACATGTCTCTCAAGGTTTTAACAAAACTATGTCAGCAAGAGGTCATGGAGTCATCCTCTGCTGTGGTGGGAGTTGCAGATCAGGTTTTTGGTGAAACTGGGCAGGGTTACATTGATAAATTGCATCAGCCGGAAGTCTGCCTCACTGGTGTATTTGGGAAATGTGGTGATGGGGGTGACTAATGCGTTGCAGTGTCTGTCAAGCTTTGAGGCTGAACACCCAAGGAAACTCTGAGCTCAGAGCAAACCTGAAGGAAGTGCCTTGTATATACTGTGGGACAGGAAGCTTAGGAGGATGGATGAGAAAGAAAGGATTTTCAGGGGATTTCTAATGCACAAGACTTGGCAAAACCAGATCTTAGGATGAGTTCACACTAACAAACAGAACTTGTTTTATTGAGGCTGGAGAAAAACTGACAGTGAGAAAGAAATTTAAAAGCTCCAGTGTTAGAAGATTTTATAAAGAATAAAAAGAAAAAGAGAAAAATATATTCACATTTCTATATCTATTTCCTGTGTTTTTGTCTTCTAGTCTTTAAACAAATGTCTCTTTCCCAACAAGGTTCTTACTGTTCATGCCTTTGGACAAGAAACTGTTTTAGGACATCTCTCTGTGGAGATAACCTTTACAGTGGGTGCCCTGGTCTAGAGCTTTAGGTATTAATGAGCTCCCTTATCATAGACAAATTGAACAGTGGAGTTGGCTGTTGTTTTTTCTGGATCTCCTTCCTGCTTTGTTCAGCTGCTTTATAGTGATCAGCATGGCTAATTATAAACAATGGAGAGATGGGGAGGAACAAGGCAAATAGCATCTACTTTGCTCAGGGCAGAATTATTTTTCAGCCCAGGGAAAATGAAATAGTTAAATTCATTTTATAAGATTCTATTAGACACTTCTTAAAAAGCATGGCCAAGTTACCTTCCTAAGAGATAAAGCCAGGAAAAATCAGGAAATACTATAGATCTGGAGAAGGATGCTATGACAGGAAGGAGGGAGAGCAATCTTCAGTGGGATCTCACACAAAACCTGCTCATAGTACCCACTATGAATGGCTCAAAATAGAAATGTTTATTCCTTATTTTTTGAGCAAGCTGTCGCTAACGCTTAAAGGAAGAGAGCAGAAAATAAGGGCACTTGTGCATTAATCCAGTGCACATGTGCATAAATATCTGGAAAGTTTAAAAGTGGGAGCACTCCTGTGGTAGTTGTTTAGAAGTATATTTTTCATCAGGATGAAAGTCACCAGAAATGTGTTGAAGTACAAGTAAACTGCAATGTAGTTCATTGTAGAAACCAGAATCTGTGCTTGGTGGGTATAAGTGTTCGTGTGTTCACAGCAAAAAAGTAGTAGAGGGCACCTGCATGTTACTTGTGTTGGTCACACTGCAAGACATAACCTAACAAACTGTGAGAACTCAGCTAATTCAGCTGAGAAACTTCAAGTCAAATGTTGAAACCATTTGTAACCATGCGTGTCTGATAAGCTGACTGCAAGCGTTGGGCTGATGCTCCTGTCTGTTCTTAGTACACCGAGCGCACCAAGGTGAACAAGCCAGCAGAGGAAGGCTGTCTGTGAAGTTAATCCTGTGCAGAAGTCTGGTCCAAAATTGATGCATGACTTAAAGACTCCCCAGAGGCTTCTAAAAGAGCTAGATGACCTGACATACTGAAGCCATCCCACGCTTCTGGTGGTGAATTTGCAGATCAGTATGAGAGGTTTACCAGGGAGAAAACTGGGACAGTGCCACTGGCTGTTGTCATTCTGTCTGCAATGTCTTTCTCTCTGGGTGCACAGGCACTGCATAGGATAATGGATAAAGACAGAGCAAAATTCTCCTTGGAATCCCAGGACTACTACCCACTCACCCCCCCACTCATCTCATTCAACTCTGATTTACTACTAAGATAATTATCCAACAAACAGTGCAGAAGAATCAGACAGAGGGCTACTATGTGCTTCCTTCTGTGTCAAATTCACAGTGGCTGTGGATTTGTCACAGCTCCCACTGTGCTTCTGGGGTCTGCACTGGGTGTATAAAGATCTGGAAAAACATCCCACAAGAAAAATTGCTTTCTTTATGAATGGAGAGAGGGCAGTACTGGCCCTTCTGAGAGACATAAAAATGCAACTTCGTATAAACAGGCCTAAGGATATGCAGTGGTACACACAAACAGCTGTAGTGGCTGTATTCTATTAACGGTGGTGTCTTTTAAATGAAACAGCCTTGTTATTGATATTTCACTGGAAGACTTCAAAAGCATTTCTGTTAGGTAAGAAAATATATGCAATCTGGAATATTGGTGTTTAAATTTACAAAATTCTTAAATTTAATGGAAAAAAAGTCATAAAGTCTTTTGAAAAAAAAATAACACACATTGCCACATAGAGCAACTATAAACACCAGTTAACCAGCACCTGCTTTTACGCAGAACCCAGATCATGTTCTAAAGCTCACTTGGTTAAGCAAGAAATCAAACAAACTTCAATACACTTATTCAAGGTAGCAGCACATCCAAAGGACCAAACCTCTGTGTAGTTATTGCATGACAGGCTCTGTCCAGAAATTTTAACATGAAGGGCTTTCTGAGCTTTTAACTCATAATAAGAGTGGTATGGTTATGCTTTCAGTGACCAATGATTTTCATAGATTGAATTTATATAGTAGTACAGCTAGAATTAAAAGCATGTAGCGTTCTCTTTATTTTGTTATGGAATGTGCCTTTTTGTTTGCTTGTGCATGTTACATTTAGCTCTGTTCAGTACACTCATTTTACAGGAAAGGCTGACACTCTGATTTCTCATGTCTTCTTGATAGTGCAGTTCAAGATGACATATATTGTAGTTTTATTAAACAAACATGCTATTTTTAGCATTATCTACATTTGTTAAAAGAAACGTTTTAGAGATAAAAAGCAATACTTAAAAAAGTAAGAAATAAAGCCTGTGGGCACTTGTTCTAAATCCAAGCAAAGAATCCTTAGAAAACTAGCTCTCTCTGAAATGTTGAAAATATTGGAATTCATGCTGTTTTCCTTCCTTAAATCAAAGTCATAGATGTGGAGAATATCCCAGCTCATATAATCTCATTTTTTCAGAATTTTTCATTCTAGAATGAAAAGACAAAATCCTAATTCTTTTTGAAATGGAAATTATTGAATATATTATCTGCATGCCTAAGCATCCATGCCAGGGTTAACAGGTTTTCTGACTTCTTCACTCACTTGGGCCAGTCAGATGGCTAGCAAGGCAGAGTGCCTAAAAACTATGAGTAAACCAGCTGCTTTTTCCAGTGACTGAGGTTAGAATAACAGGTCTACGGTTTCTTGGGTTCTCTCTCATGCTCTTCTTGGACACTGGGATAATATTGGCTGGCTCCCAGCCAGTAGAGACCTTCCCAGACTCCCAGTATTTCTGTTAAGAGGGGCCCAGCTATAACATCTGCTGATTTCTTCAGTACTGTGGGTTGAATGCCCTCAGGCTCCATGAATTTAAGAATGCTGAGCTGATTCAACTGGCCCTTTTAGAATTCTGGTGACCACAGATGGAAAGCGAGTATCTCCTCAGTCATGGTCTACAAACACTGAGGGCTGGACAGTCCAAAAGCCGTTGCTATCATTAATAATTGAAGAAAAAATGTTTTAAATGCCTCCACCTTTTCCTCCTACTTACTCGATAGTCACCATCAACTCCAGATATTAGTCCCAATATTTTTTTTTCTTTTCTTGCTGTTGATGTACTTGAAAAGGAGTTTTTTGTTGTCTCACAGCACAGTGGCCATTGTCCACTCAAGATGGGCTTTGAATTTTCTCGTTTACTCCATGCAGTTGTGAACTGCAACACTTTACACTCCCTGTGACCTTACTTCTACAGGTGATATATTTTCTTTTCCTGCCATAGTTACAGGAGCAGTTCCTTGTTCAGTCAGACCACTCTTTTTCATCTCTTGCTTGTCTTGTGGGACAATGGGATTGCCTGTTCCTGCACTTCTGGGTGGTTCTTAAAAAGCTTGGACACCTAGACACTCTAAAGCTGATTCCCAGCAGGGACTGCTAACTATCTCCCTAAGTAGCTTAAAATTTGTTCCCTTTAAGTCCAGGGTGGCAATTCCATTGACCTTTTTTGTCTACACACCAAAACTTTTGAACTCAACAATTTTGTGATCACTGTGGACAAGATATCTACCTACCATCACCTCTCCTGTAGGACATTCCCTGCTCTTGAAAAGCAGATTAGAAGGGCACTTTTCCTGAATGGCTTACACACTACCTGTGACAGGGAGGTTTGGAAAACACTTAAGTCTCAGTCTCTCTGGGTGAATTAATTAGTTCTTTGGTAAAGCAAATTGTGCAAATAAGTGAAGGTAAGTTTTATCTGCTGCTGTGTATAAACACACGCACATATACACATATTCAAGTACTACGGGAGGTTTTAGAAATGGGAGAAAATAAGATATTTCTTCCTATATACTTTTTTCTTTTATGTATATTTTAATTACCTTCTTTCCTGTCTTGCCTCGATGTTATGCAAACCTATTTTGAAGAGAAATTCAGGCATGAAAAGATCACATGGAATAAACCTAGGGACCACTGATGCTTCACTGTTAGAGAATTCAGTGAAACTTAACTAAAGTTTACATGCCCAATGTTGAGGTGTGAATATGATCCATAGTTAACTAATATGGTAAGTCTTGTTATTTGTATGGGCAAACAGCTGGCAAGTTAACAGTCATCTACTGTGCAAGCATAGGACAATTTTTCCCAAGCAAAAAGTCATAGGACTTATTCTTAATTCACACATGTTAATAACATAATTACACATCTTGTTTGTTGCCTCTGCCTAATTATAAAATGTAATATTTCTTTCCTAACAGAGAAGAGGAAGAACAAACACTTTCATCAACATAAATCTTGATTATGCAGAATGATATTTACAAAATTTAGGCTGGCAATGCTGTTAGGCAAAGGCAATTCCCATCATTAAAAACAAAAAATAAAACAAACAAAAAAACCAGACAACAACAACAACAACAAACACACACAAAAAATAAAAAAAAAAAAGCAGCATGCTAAATTTGAAGGTTGAAATCTGTTATAATGTTATGAAAATAAAGGAAATATTTTGGGGAGACTAATGATTCTGAAGAGTTCTGGCATAAAACAGACCAGGACTGGTCCTGATTTCTCCATCCATCCAGAATTCTCTCTGAAAAGGATTTTTATCTTATATGCTACTCTTAAAATTCTTCTGAAACTGTATTTTTGTTCCAAGATCTATGCTTTCAAAACAAATGAAATAAGAACAAACGAATGAAAATGATAAGGCCACGTTTTAAAAAATGTAAAATATTTTCCTTTCCCTATGGTATATTTTAGTGACCAACATACAACCAATGCTCTCCTTGGTTTGTACAGCATCAACCCTTTTTCAGCTTTCATGGGTAACTGAAAAAATAAGATTTACCTCAGAAATTTTTTAGAAAATAATTGCTACATTTGTAAAACTGTGATCAGACAGAGATTGTTTATTACTTTCTTAACTGCAGAAGGAAAACAGAAAAAGAGATTTGGCTAGCAAGAGAAGAAGCTCTGTTGTTAGTGTCAGCATCTTCAATAATATTTACTGAGAAATGTACATACTGGCAAAGAAAAAAGTAAAATGTTTTCATTTCTGCATGTTTGTCCTAGCATGAAAGTCCCTCTTTAATTACTTGCTACAGCAAGCTCACTGCCAAAAATAAGAAAGAGGACAGGAGAGTGGGCACACAGGAGAAAGTTATTTTAAGAAATAAGTAAGAGGTTTTAATACTGTTTTCCCATTGTTGTTTTGCCATTATTTTTCTTCTTAAGAGTCTCCCAGATATGAATGGCTTTTAGCCACTTTTTGTGAGTCAAATATCAAATGTGTATTTATCAAGGATGGATCTTGCCCCAGCCATAATCTTGATCTGTTTTCTCCACTGTTTCTTCCTAGAGACTTCTGAAAGCTGAATGGATTTTCTCCTATAGCCTGTTCTAAGTGGCCAAGGCTGAGCAGATGCTGAAAAGATATTGAGTGCTGCCAGAATCACAAGACTCAGGAGCTCCTTGGATCTTTTTGAGTTTCAGAAACAGACTGTTCCTTTAATGTGGTTTTGACAGGCTTCATATTGCTTTTTTGTTTTTTGGGTGTTTTTTTTTTTTTTGTACAACCTGTACTTTAAGAAGTACTACAGTATTTGTGGGTGTCTGGCTAAGGGATCTCAAAATCTGAGCCAGAATGTAAATAAAATACAGTTCTTCAACAAAATTCAATAAATATTGGCCAATATAAACCTGTGAACATCAGACTGTGCCACGCAACATTAAACTTTTTGCATTGCTGAAATCCCTCACCTCAAGCCTTTTTCAGAAGCATCATAAAAAAATAAAGTCTTACGTATACAAATAGAAATAGTGTTAGGACGATATGCAGAAGCCAGTCAGTGTGCTCGCTCCACATTTTAGGAAACACCTTTCTGAATCTGGCTATGCATTTAGAAGATCCAGTCTCTATGCTTCAATTCTATTGTTAGCAGTATTTTCTTTGGAAAATAAACTGCTTTGGCTCAAGTTGGAGCTTCTGCCACGTTCAACTTAGTGCTCACTTCCTGATAAATGGCAGCAGAATATTTAGACCAACTAACATAAATATTAGCATCTGTGTCCACAGAGAGAAAAATATATATAAAACACATACATAATATATGCAATATTATACGTATACATACACATCACTCAAGGAATTGTGTAGGCCACTTAAATATGGGAGTCTACTGTGCTTTATTTATACAGCACTGACAGATGGTACGTCTGAAATCTCCAGCCAGGGCACAGGGCAGTGCTGCTCAAATGGCAGTTACCTATTTCAGACCACAAGTAAATTTTGCTCAGATCCTATGCAACCTTATTTATAAGATCTATCACTAATAGCTGTGGAAGAGCTCACACTTCTTTGTTGTATTCTTTTTTTTTCAAGGAACAAGAGTGGTTCATGGGTAGGGTTCCCAGCTGGGGAGGAGGCATGAAGAGCCCAGCAGAGGTGGAGGTCACACAGCATATCTTACTGAGAAAACTTCAACAGCAGCTGCTGGATTTTCGTAAGATTACCCATCAGATTGTGCTAGGATCTGATTCACTTTGAATCCCAGAAATAATATTGACGGTATAATACTCCAAAAATATTGCTGTAATAGCCATTAGGGAGCAGTCTCTGTACACAGGAAAGTGGTAAATTATACGGATTTTAAAAATAAATTATATATATGGATATCATTAACAGCTGTATGTTTCAGTATACTATTTTCAACTAGATAAAGATAGATTTTTTCTATAAAGTCTAGAGAACATTTTCTTTGATCTGTTTTTCTCCTTCTTTTCTATTTCTTTAATTCCTTTGCATTTATCTCAGAAGTGCTAATTCTCCAGTCCCTTTAAG
The DNA here is from genome assembly GCA_013399175.1 of Odontophorus gujanensis. Classification (NCBI taxonomy): domain Eukaryota; kingdom Metazoa; phylum Chordata; class Aves; order Galliformes; family Odontophoridae; genus Odontophorus; species Odontophorus gujanensis. Next base: position 10,191 of record VXAB01005862.1, on the reverse strand, counting down.
AAAATCTCATTAACACTTATGAAAGAAACAATACCAAAATACCACAGAAACCATATGTAATTCTTCTAAAAATATTAGACTAAGAATACTGTGAATACTGATGACTCATCAGTTAGGGATGAGGACTGTGAAGAGTTCAGGAAAAGAGAGGTTACTGTTGCCAAGCAAATTTTCCCTTTAGAGTGGAAAGATCCCTTAGAACTTCCTTTCTACTTAGTGATGATGACCATTCAAGCAATGCTTTTAAATACTTCAAAGGAGTAATAGATACAGAATATTAGCATGTATCCTGCAGACTCGCATATCCCGCTCTTAACCCCATTACTGCAAGAAAAAAAAAAACTACCTGTCATGGAGGGCTGCTTAGAAGTACCCTAATCTTTCACTCAGTACTTTACATTCAGATCCAAACTGCTCTCAGCAACTAAGTAGGAAAGCTGAATCATACCATGAATGTTCCTTCTGAGGATTTAATTGTTTTCTCATACTTCTTTCAATGCTGGATGATAAATGATCTTCCTTTTTTGCATCAGATTCCATTTGCATCAAGGAGAGCTCTTGCTATTTTGCGTCAGACTTTAGTTAGGGGTGATTTCTAAGACAAGTATTGCAGAGCTAGGCCTAGCTGTGATCTGAATAGGAAGAGGTGGATTAAATGAAGTGTTCTTCCTATGTTAGATAAAGCCAAAGTCCACCAACCATCACAGGTGAGGTCTAGAATTTTCTATGAGACCTCACAACCTCCTCAAAACTAGAACCTCCTCAAAACTAGATCTGTACTGATATTAAAATTTCTGCTAACTTTCAGGTTACGTACTGCTCTTTGAAGATCTTCCCCTTGGCCAGTAGGCAGCACAGAACTCCTTTGGATGCAGCCTTTCAAACCACCAGTTATTTTGGTCTTACAACAGCAACCTACCCACTGTCCTTGCCAGCTGTTGCATGTTCAGTGCTTCACCGGAAAGAAATCTAGAATGATTTTAGAAGTCTGAGTTTAGTCTCCTACTTAAAAATGTGACAGCGTTTGAAAATGTTGGAAGACAGTATGGAACATTATTTTAAATCCTTCTGACAGGTTGTTTTTTCCACAGTGTTCTGATGTATAAAGATGTATCTGTCTGTCCATGTCAGGAAGGATGTTACAACCCTGACTGAATTCAGAGGCAGCCATGTAGCTGTCCAGATCTGCTGTGTAGAGAGCATGAGCCTTTCATTGGAATGATAGGTCAGCAGTCGGAACAGCTGTGAGAGATGTGAGCAGGTAGAGTAACTGCTCTGCCTTGTGGCTAGGATACAGTATGAAATATATAGGTTACAAAGTGTCATGGAGGACAAAAAAAAAAAAAAAAAAAAAAAAAAAAAAAAAAAAAAAAAAAAAAAAAAAAAAAAAAATCCAAGGGAACCTGTATCCCATCAAGTTGAGGGGAGTTGTCTCCAACTTGTCAGGTTGGAGGCAAGAACACGAATGAAAGGAGACAAGTCTGCTTGAAGCTGCAAATGAAAACCCTCCTTGCCTACTCCACCTCCCCAGCTGTCTCTCTGCAAAAGCAATGAGGGCCTGAATGGGCAAGGCCCATTTGTGGGGTGATAACAACCCACTCAGACTAGACCTACTAATGAAACCAAACCAGGAAAAGCCTTCCTTCAACATCAAGATTACATCATTGAAGTGGAAACAGGGTCAGCGGCTATCAAAAGGGACTTCAGTTCTCTGGGACTCCAGTGCTCTGGGCTGGTGTCTGAATGCACAGATCATTTTTCTTCTCTGCCTCCTGTACTGGGTAAGGACATGGAAACAAATCAAAGAATCTTATCTTTAAATACCTGGCTTTGTAGCTGATGCTGTCACCACAACTTTGTGGTTTTTGGGTTTTGGTTTTTTGTTTTTTTTTACAGCCAAATGCCACTGGGACTGTGGGCACCAGATAGGGTTTGTCTTTCTAAAAGAGGGAGAAGGATCCTTGGGAAAAAGATAGTGAAGTTCATTTGGGAGGGCTTTAAACTAGGTCTGAGGGGGCCAGGGAGGATAGTGAGCCTTTCCATGACAAGGTGTGGGATGACAAAGCTAGACTAGGGGGACAGGGTGCCAGCAGGGGCCTTGAAGGATCTGCTGCCTTGAGAGGTGCTGGCAACGCTGCAGGATGTTCAAAATCCTACAGTGATGAGTCAGTGACTGCTGGGGCAAGAGGAGAAGGCAGTGGGGAAAATCAACAGTAATACTTAAATGGAATTGAGTAGTTAACCTTTAAGGAAATGACAAGACCATCTGCTTGGGAAACAAACAGTAAGAGCTGGATGCTACTAGAAAACTATGATATGGTTGCAGTCACCAGAAAGTGTTAAAATGATTCCCATGATTGGAGTGTGGGTTATCAGTGGCTACAAGTTGTTCAAAAGGGACAAGTAAAGAAGAAAAGGAGGTGTTGCTATCTACATCAGTAAAGGAACAGAATGTGAAGTCCCTAAAGAATTTAGGAGTCCTTTAGGGACCCTTTAGCAGTCCCTAAAGAATAGTCACAATCATATGGGTGTCTGTTAGAGACTGAGGATGCAAAGGGAGACTTGTGATTGGTATCTTCTACAGGCTACCCGATCAAGCAGAGCATGTTGATGAGGCCTTCTACCTCCAGTTTCAGGAGGCATTGCAATCACAAGCACTTGTCTTGCTGGGGGACTTCAACCACTGCTGGAAAAGTAGCATGGTAAGCTGCAGGAAATCCAGGAGGCTCCTGGAATGCACTGAGGATAATTTCCTGAGCCAAGTAATAGACAGTCCCACCAGGGGGGATGCAATACAGGACCTGCTGCTCACCAATGCAAATGGACTGATTGGTGATATCAGGATTGGAGGCTGCCTGTGCTGTAGTGATCGCGCTGTGGTAGAGTTCATGCATCTGAGGGATATGAGTCTGGAAAAGAGCAGGATTAAGATTTTAAATTTTAGCAAAGCTAACTTCCAGCTCTTCAGGGAGTTAGTCAGCAGAAGACCCTGAGAAACTGTCCTCATGGTCAAGGGTGCAAAGAAGAGCTGGCAGACTTTAAGGAAGATTCCCTCAGGGCACATGGGCTCTCAATCCCAGGTGTAGCAAGTTAGGAAAGGAACACAAGAAACTGGCATACTGAACCAGGACCTGCTGGTCAAACAGAAAAGCAAGAAGAAAATGCACAGGCAGTGGAAACAGGGACAGGTACTGTGGGAAGAGTATA